>CAADRB010000015.1:200353-444103 GCA_900708905.1 Hymenolepis diminuta | reverse complement strand
GCATTTTATTTTTTTATTAAACGTGCATTTTATTACTGCAGACGAAAAGTAACGTTCGAATAGTTCAGTGGCAGCTCTATTTTTAAATCAGCGTTTACGTCAATGGCGAGATTGCAATAACAAGCTCTCTTGTTCAGTTTGTAAATTGATCTTTCAGGTACCTGACATTTCAAACAGTAAAAAAACAAGGTGAGGTAAAAATTTTCTATATAGTTTGGCTCGCATATTTCAGGTTTTCTTCACGAAGAATAGATAGATCCATAAATGTATTTCTACTGTTCTGCCCAAAAATACCAGAACCATATTTTTCAAAATAAACGGACAACAAAAAACATGAAGGAATACGAAAATCAGATATTTGCATATATGAATTTTAACTATTTTTGTATACATTCTTAATGAAGATTCCCTACTTTATCCATAGAAAAAACCTTCAGAGATCTTTCCGAATCATATTAATAAAATATCAAGAGATTTACTTAGATAAAGTAATCAACTTCTCACTTCGACACCAAAATGATAAAAGCGCTAAGAAAATGATGAAAAATAATCGGTTCTTTATCGATTTAAAAATTTTTACTTGTGTGTGCCTCTGATCGCTATCCACATAATTTCTTACAACTTTCGCACAATTTTCTCCCTTACGTGACAATGATTACCGTTTATTTCAAATTTGCCATATCATTTCTGTATGAAATTAGTGCCATAAACAAGTGGCAGACTTACCTAAGTCTTTTACATCGTTTATAGGTGTATCACTCGACATTAAACCTTCGGGTTCCGGCGTCATGTCATTACAAAGGTATTGTCGTGACATGGGATTACAGCTTTCTATTGGTTCTAGGATGTCTGCAGTATTAAACGACTAAAACTGAATTTTTAAATGTCTAAAACCCAGGCTGCTAAATGGCCAGATGCATTCCGCCCCAAAGTCAGAAGACTTAAGAGTAGATAAATACGTCTATTCGATTAATGTTCAAAAAGGGCTGGGTTTGAAGGGGTACGTATCACATATTTTCAACAGATAATTGAAAATAACAAAGAGGAGTTTCTAGAACACGCTCTGTGTTCCAGATGTAAGGCAGGATGCAAAAAACTCATCAGTTCTAGAGATTGCCGCAAATATGATTAGTGGCACTTCAATATGAAGGGATTAATTCATGACCCTTGTATTGCTAGATTAACTCAAGGTTGGCTGGAAATCATCCCAATTTATTGACTATAATTTAGGCGAATATTTACTTGCTCGTATTTATCGGATGCTGTCACTTATGTTAAATCGATGATATTCCTCTATGAATATTGGTAATTATTAGACCTCAAAGCGGGTTGATTGGTGTCGTCATGTTTTTTTCTGGCCACAAATCCCGAATACTATTATATTTAACGCAAATAAATGCCTTTTAAAGATAAAATAATAATCTGATTTATTCCACTCTAATCCACAATGGAACAGATTTGGTTCTCCCAATTTTCGAAGAAAAACAAGCCTGAATGCAGCTATTTTTCCGTCTTTTCCTTGACAAATTGTAAGGGAATTTTTTTTGTCATTAAGTTAGTTTATGAGAAGCAGTTAAGTTTATATGTTAAAAAAGCACATTTGAGTATATTCTTATAGAACTTATTGAGTTCTGAAATAATGTGAGCTGCTTAATATCGTGTAAGATTGCTCTGCTTTCTCAAACTCTAGAGGAAAAAATGAATTGAAGTGGCAAGACAGACCATTCCATAAGCACTGGATATCGTGGACAAGAATTCGCTCAGTAATTCAGGTGGTGAATTGGGATATTTGAATGTTGAAACGTGAACTACCCCACTAAATAAATATTGTTCAATTCGAATCCAAAATTCAAATGAAGTAAGACTTTTTGATACCTTTATTCTAAATGTCTCTTCGAACCACCTCCTCCTCCTCCTTAATCACATATTGGATTAACCGGTTTCCGTTGCATTACCATGATAAAAATACAAATATTTTAATTGCTATGGGGCATAATAGCAAAAGATACTATCATTTATTTTAATGAGAGTTCTACAAGAAAATGCCAGTTTAAACGTTTTGACACCATGTTGATAGGAAAATATCACATGTTTTCGATTCCTGATCGGAAGTCAGACAAATTTTTCGAGTTAGGTTCGTGTCTCGCATACTAGATTTTTAAGTTGCTGTTGCTCCTTCTAGAGCCTAGAACTAAAATCTCCCCATTACTGGCTAACCAGGTAGCCAATCAATCCTAAATATCCTATTTACATATAACTGGCTACACATATATTAAAATTGACAAAGAGAAACCTTCATTGGAGCTTCAAGTTCTCTTCCTTCTTCGTTTTCCTCTTCTACGTTACTGTTCTGATAGTAGATCTCGGTGAATAATTTTCTGCTTGGAAATTTAATATCTAAGGTTTATTAAAGAAGAAGGCCTTTTCCGCTAGTTGATCAGCTATTCGAAAGATTTAAACAAATTATGAACTCTATAACTAACATTTAACCAGTTTTCGATAGAAGGAAGGAGAGAAATATTATTAGATCAATAAATATTCGTCTGAAAGAATGCAAAAAATAAAAGTCTTTAATCTACCTGTGTAATAATTAATAATGTACTTACTTTGCTGCTCATGTCGTTTTGTCGATCCTTTAGTTGCAACACCAAATAAATGAAAATAATCAAAGTAAACCTCCATTCAGATTCGGTATTTTAAGGATAATCTTGATTGGATTCTGAAGAAAATAATTTGAGAAACACATTTAGCAATCGCTTATTTCGTCGGGATTTCATTTTCAGCGGAATTTAATTTTCAAAAAGCTTCCTTAACACCCTTATAATTCAATTAGGAACTGATTTTATCAAAAACAAATGTGGTTAAAATGGGGCCTAACAGCTTCCAAAAGCTCAAAAATTACAATGTAATCTGATTGTTATTAATTAGGGACTCAGGGATTTATAATGACTGCCAACGTTTCGGATCTTGGACCCAGCATTTCATTTATTACTTAATCTTAATTGATTACTTAAATTACCCCTCAGTGAGGTAAGTTTAATTTCAATTCGTGAATTTTTTTCAACATGAAACTTACTTAGGTTTTTTTTAAATTCATTAGAAATTCGTACCTATCTTTAAGGAAGACAGAATGTTGGTGTTTGTCAACTCTGGTTAGGCGAACGTATCACGAATGTACATTGCATAGCTTATTTAGGAAAGTGTTCTACAACTCTCACCTTGGGTAGAGAGTGGCATCGAGGAGCCTCATTAATGAGAGACTTGAATTCTGCTACCCTCTATACTAGCCAGACTTAACCAGTAAGGTTAGCCATTCCACTCACTGGGCACCGACGGGGGTAGAATCTGATACTTCAGACATTGTACACAGGCAAAAAATACGTGTATGCATTATAGGTTTTAGAAATGTAAACATAATTTGAATCAGATCTTTTGCCTTTTCCGGCTTATGCTTCCATGCTATTTTTACCAAAAAAGGGAAGTGATGAAAAATCAATAATTCTTCCATTTGGTATCGATAAGAAACGGCGAATCCACAGGAAGAAAGTTTGAGCTATTTTATTCAAAATTCCACCGTTTTCTTAAGAATTCTATCCAAAAAAAAAAATAAATTTAAGTTTAAATACAGAAAAGCTATGGAAAGTCTATCTTGTTGGGAAAGCAGACCGTCTAGTTATACCATTCCAAATGTTTATTTGTCTTGCTATTTAACACTCCAGAGAAGGACAGCATTTGATAACATGCTTCGGGAATCGAGCATTTCCTTTTGAAAGTTCAATTACTACTCTTTCTTTTTTGAAAATAAATAGGGGATCTTTTTCCAGTAACGTTTGCCCGGAGTCCATTTTTCAAGAAAGAGTTTTGCACTGGTTGAAACATCTCAAGTGACGTGTACTTTGCGCCTCAGTTATCATAAATCATTCCTTAGAAGAAAATCAGTAGGCCATAGATTCTGTCCAGCAGCATCATGTAAGCGGAGTGGATGATCAAGTTTCAAATATAAGTTTTCTTGCAAAAAAGTTCCAAGTTTTGGGAATAGTTGTTCATAACTTAAATCTCCTTCATTGGTGACCGACTAAGAAAATTTCCTAGACAGAGATTTCATATCTGTTTCATTTCTCGCCACGGTAATATCATAGTTGTATTATTTTTTACTCCAAAACTGGAAACAAATATTTCACACCAGAGAATCAGTAGCCGGGTTCACACACTTAAAAACGTGTGATTACGCAAATTGTGTCCGGAAATCGGGTGGCGACATTTATTTCCAGGTTGTGTGTTGAAATTTAAAGTCATTTTAGTATTTCGAAAGGCACAAAAATAGCACGCAATCGAGACATAATGGTAAATACCTAATTAAAAAAACCAAAGAATAGAAAAAAATATATGTGATTTATAAAACAAAATTACGCAAAGATCGTATAAATGTCAATAAATACAAACGAATTATTATGCGACGAAAACGGGTAAAAGCAATAGAATGACAGTCATGACACTTTACCGACCAGTTCGGGATCGATATAAGTGCGTTGCATTAACATTAACATTTACAAGTAGGTATAGAAAATCAACCAAGAATTTGCATTGCTAAAGCTATATTTGCCAAGGCCAAAGAGGATAATCGATAAATAACTTATAACGCGAGGAATGAGTCATAAACAGATTGCACTGGAGGGGGTGAAAAGTGAGACTAGATCGATGGGCTACCGCAGATAAGCGCAAGATAACTAATAATATTTTGAATTTGCATACGATATGGGATAGCAAGACTGTTAAAACACAGTGACACAAGGTAAAACCTTAACGGGTTTATGGAGAAGGACCATACGAAGAATGCTTAGATGCTACTATATGAAATAAATCTATTTTGCTGCGAAAAAGGGAAGAAATAATAAGGTGTGAATGCTGTCTAATCAGGAAAAAAAGAAATTGAATAAGATTTCATATAATATAGAATCACTAAAAGCTCTTCGCTCAAAACGAAATTCGTCATCACCATCCGAATGATCAATTATAAATTTTCATCAAATATTCAAAGAAAAAGTTTAATATAATGTCTGGCCAGGTTTTAAGGAGTGACATTGACTAACAGTCGATCCTCCCTGTATACATTTACCATGCATTGATGGTACATGACATTTGGATACATATACAAATGCACATAAATAAGAATGACTTTTTTACAGTCCCGGCTTCAGATAGAGTACCTTTTGTTTATCAGATTTTCTATCATGCATTATTCCGTGTCACTCTTTGGTTTTCTGGAACCATTCCCAGGTAATCACATCGACTGATTAAGTGACCGATAAAATAGAAATAGTCTATGGAGGACATTAGCAAGTACATCATGAAAAAAGAACATAAATATTATATTCATTTCATTTACACAGCCTGCAAATTTCGAAACTTGCAGCTCTCTAACTCCAAAATAGAAATAGCGCCTCTTTCGTATGCACTTAAATTTGGTTATTTTCAGGTATAAAATTTCTTTTGTTATCCCATACCTTGAATGAGTTTAATGATATACGGAAATACGGAAATCTAAAAGAATTTAAGGAGCACTAAATTTCGGTAGTATAACAGCAGTTGATAAAGCTAGGAGTAGAAATATCTCCTTCTAAAAATGGTAGTCGACATGATGGTCAAAAGGATGTATAATAAATCGAAAGATCAAGAGTTGAATGGAGAGCAAGAATATTTCAGACAACCGAAGGGAATGAGATGGGAGGGATAGAGGTAGGAAGGAAATTAGGAATTGTAAGAGCAGAGGATAAGCGTCAGTCCAGCGTGAGCGGAAATGGGACTGCTATAAGGAAGTCAAGCGAAAGTGTACTAAGTATAGTGACTGTTCTTCATCCTTTCTTCGTCTAATGAGCAACAGATAAAATAAATTCGCCCGACAATTAGGTCAGAGCAGAGATATGGCTTAACAGTGCGCCCATCGGAAATGCCACGGAATGCACACCTTTGGTCTTAGAAACGGAAACATCGTGCAATTGTCATCCAAATGCCTTGGAAGAAGCAAATGCTCTCAAATGTCTCTGACCATAATGGTCTTAAGAACGGGGGGCATGAATCACAACTTGTTTTTGAGGAGACCTTTGGATTCGAAACCGAAATCTCTTGATTTCATTTTCTCCCGATCTTAGTAGAAAGATATTAAAAACGATATATTTGCCTTGTCCAATTGGCATCTTTGATGCTACCTTTTGATCAAATGGTCTGGATAAATAAGTAATGAATCATACAACAAAAGTACACAGAACACGAATCTGTGCAACCCTGGAAGAACCGATTTGAATGGAGACAAGCTTTTTGTTGTGATTAAGTAATAACATTCAAATTATTGCAATTCAGCCATTCTCATAAACTTAGCAAACTTCAAGTTTTATCAACTCTATTCTCGGAATCAAGAAAGCTTCAGTAGTTTCAATTTTGAATTAGGGTGAACTTATGGGAACTGGTCGCTTATCGATATACATGCGATTTCTGTCTTCATCATCCCGTTCTTCATGTGACGTTATAAATGCTCTGTATGATATTTATCGATTTTTTCACCGTTTTCTAACTCATTCTTATTGGGCTCTTCTCCACTACCATCCTGTCAAAATTCTAATTCCCTGTTACAAGACCATCGCCTTCTATCTGTTATCAACATCGTCCATTAACTATCCTGTGGTAGTGTATTTAGTAAAGTCGGAGAGGGCAAACACTTGGCAATTTTCCTCGTTGTTACTTTCGCAACCCAAGTCAATCTTGTAATAAATTAACCACTTGGTATATACTGCGCTGTGGTCCCAGATACAAAGTAGCTATTCTAGTAGAAAATAGTGAGTGAATGAATTAGAGAAAATTTGACTATGATTTATTCCATTTTAATATATTTATTAATAGAGAGAAAACTTTGTTTGAAATAGCTTCTGGTAGGATGAGAAATAGTCAGTTCGGTGATCTCTTAAGTCTGGCATCATCAAGTCCCAATGACTGAATTAGTTTGATTAGTCTGGATTAAAACAAAACATATGCTTTTTAACTGAGCAGTTTACGGACTCGACACAAAGGAACGGCTGTCAAGAGGGAAATTATGGACAACATACATCCTAAATGTGTTGGAAAATAAGGAATGGCGAAGGTTAAAGTCTAATGGCCTATCACACCATGAACTCTTTCTATTTAATCAATAACACTTCAGTGCTTGGATTAACTAGTAAATCGTTACATTGATTCCATATTTAGCAGACTCACTGAGCAACACAGATTCTGAAAGGACTCAATTTGCGGGTATGTAACTTTCCTAGCCTGCAGCTGACCCATTGGCATTACAGGCGCAGAGACAGTACTCCAGATACTGGCTGCTAAAGGAGCACTAATTCCAAGTAAGGGTACTTTTAAAATCTGGCTGAGTAAGACTTAGAGAATCAGCAGAACGAAATCTGAGATGGACCAGTGGCGCATTGGGCAATCGCAGATGGAATGAGAGAGGAAAAAGAGATTCGATTTATAAGAAAGAAGTAATCCGGCAATACGCAGACGTATATAATAGATGACATGAATATTTGTTTTACGCTCGGGGTTTATATTAGCGAAGTTTAAATAAACATTAAGTGTACCTTATGGCGAAAATTCGCAACACATTTTTAAGTAGCTATCTGAAGCTACATCACGAATTTTCGGGAATAATGTGAAAATTGGAATTAATATTAGGAGGTACTGTAACAGGGCACTACACTATCTTCGTCATTCAGATTCAAGGTAGCCTCGATGTTAATTGTCCTTGTGTCCCCAGCTCTTCAGTAATCTCAACTTACATCAACAACCCAGTACATTTTTATTTTTTAACGGCAGCTCTACCTAATACTTCGTGAATAAAAAAACGAGTGATCATAATTTTTCGTAAATATTCTGCTTATGAAAAATTCATCATCGATCATCCAAATATGTATTTCCATATTTTATCAAGTTAAGTATATAATTCCTACTTCCAACAGAGACTTAAAATTAGAATTGTTTTAAATGACACCGCTGTACCAGGTACAGGTATGTTTTCGATTCTGAAGAAGACGACCATCACTTAATATTAAACTTTTTAAAGCCTCTACGCTAACGTGGTTGCTGTTTGTTTATTTATTGTTTGTCTTGACTCCAATTAATCGAAAGTGCTTCAGTAATTCTTTATAGGCGTCCTATATCGGAATGAATGTTTTTTCCCCAAAATATGCTGATGTCACTGTTACCTTTTAACCACCATCGGATTACTGCGTTTTCCGCCGCACAGAATGGTCCAAAGGCCACATTTCTTGCTTATGCATATTTGACGTAACTTGTTTTATTTTGACCCAAAATTAGGACTATGTGCAGCTAATGTGAAACGTGAACGAAAGCCATTAGAAGGAATGATTGCTGGTATTGCCTGACCGAAAATGTGCGTGATAATCACGCTGAGAAATAAAACTGCAAAATCGATGACAAATTATCAGGCATAAATTTATCTCAATGTGCATAATGTGGGAGGGACAAAGAAAAGAATGATGAATTATCTATTCTATGTTTTGTTCAACATCTGATATGAATAGGTTGATATTTTATCAGTATCATTTTTTTTGGCAAACACTATTGGAGACTTTTCGAATTCACTTAAACTCGAATTTTTGTAGATACTTAAGATTACGATATAACGTTATTAATATAATTCCGACTGCCCACTGAGTTATACTGTGACTACAGATGTTCAGATCCAGAGGACTGAATACGGCATCTCTTTACTACAAGATAATCAAGAGGAATAAGGAAGATAAATTTTAACTCAAGAGAAGGATTCTCTACATTTAATTAAGATAATACAGTTGTTTACATATGACTTGAATATGGGGGATCCATTGACTACCTAATTAGTCAGAAATATAGCAGTGAAAGGACTTAATTTCCAAATGTGAGCACAGAGGAATAGTAAAAGAAAAATGTAATACCTGAAGAACGATTTATGTTCATAAAAACTTGTGAAGTGAAAATATTCGATTTTGCTTCCTCTAAATATATTTATAGTCCCAAATCACGAGTTATAACATTTTGGAGGCTTTAAGGTATTTAGGGGGAGAATATTACTTAGAATTCAGTGATTCATGCAATGCATTTCCAGAAACTAAGACTGCTGTAAGAAAGCCAAGAGACTGAGTTCACATAACCACACCCTTTTCCACAACTAGATAGAATGGAATTTATTGCTCTGACCAATGAGGGCAGGATAGTCAGAATATGGCTAGGTTAAGGCTTTAGATACTCTAGAAATCAAAATATGGACTTTCTAATTCTCGTAATAGTGATAGGATAACGTATAACACCTTTTCAAATGCTTCCATTTATTTTGCTTGCACTTATTTCCTCCTTTTTAGTTACGTCACCCCCACCAATATTTTCCAACGTCTACCTGTATTTGTCTTCTGATATAAATAAAATGTGATGTAATGAGAGTGATTAGAAGAAAATCCTAAAATAATTCCCCTTCACCCCCTGCAATCGTTAAACGGTTTGCTAGAATTTAATATTCTATTATCATTCTTGGATCCACATACTGGGGTGGTTATTTAAATAAGGTTTATTTTAAATCGAATACTACCTCCACCTGCATCGGAGCAGCGGTGCAGCGGTTAACTGGCTTGTTTGCTAAGTCAGGGGCACGATGCCTATTAGTGAACTCCAAGTGAGATGAACGACTAATCACACTGGTCAAGTCTGACTAATAAAGATGGTAGAATCTGAGTTTCTAACCTGGGAAGTCCTGTAATGGAATTGAATCTCTAAACCTACGTTTTATCACCAGCTTGATTCCATATGTAAAGCGATACCATAATTTAAATTAATATATTTCCGGTGCCTTTCTAACCTGTTTGAGACTAATTTATATACCTTACTGCTATCCACGATAGTTTATACTTGGATAATGAGTCTGCTCTTAGATCATATTCCTTATTCCTCTACAAATGTTCGAGGCAAAATAGAGGAGATTCGGAAAAAGAACTTCTAATACATTTTCATTAATTATTGAGTGTCATAAAATTCCTGGAAGCGTGCTGACGGGTTTAAAGATATTGCCTCAATAAAAATGTGAAATAAACTGTAAATTATTTGTAATTCTGAGATGTTAAGATAAAATAAAATGGTTCTAAATTATTGATCATCCAAACCGAGATGCAATTTTTTCTCAAATTTTTCTTCAGTTAAGTAAAATAAAATAAAAACAGCTCAACAAATAAACGCTGTCAGAGTGATAAATCAGACATTAGAAAATTAATATTTCTAAAATCATTCACGGTTTGAATAATTTTTTGATTAACAATAAAGTATAAAATTTTTATAATAACTGTTAAAAAAGATCAACATTTTTCGCTCTTTGATAAATATTTACATGCAAATCTAATAATAAAATTCGACTTTTCTTTGTTCAGGACCCTCAGGAACTTATCCCTTCGATCTCCGGAAGAGAAAAATTTTTTCGACAATTTATCCTTTCAAAATTTTAATTTTATAACATTATTGATTATTCAGCTCATGGAACCTTACTTACTTACGTCTGTGCCGAATTAGTGAATAACTAGGTGAAGAATAAGAGGCGTAAATCTGCTACAGTGCCCTCATTCTAGATCAGCTATTAAATTCTATTAAGCATGAGCTTAAAAACACGATCATACGTTTGTCCCTATTGCTCTATTCCGAATCTCTACTTTCTGAATCCCATATATATTTAAACCTGAACAGGTTCCGATTTCACATATTAATCGGGATGGATTTGTGATATAATAAAGCAGAGTTGATATTAGATCGTTTTACTCTTATTGAGTTACAAATCAACTCTCTCATTATTGAGAAGGAGAGTGGAAAAAATGATGATGCATGGGGCGACAGATCTACATACACTTCCTTTCTAATAAAAACACTGATATGATCGAGAGAAGGTAATATCGATGCGAGGAAAAGTAACTTTTCCCTGCCGACTAAAGGAAGACAAAGGAAATTTATATAAGAGACATTGTAGCTGTCTCGCCTCTTTTTCCAACGTGAGATGATTTTTTAAATTCTTGGTTTGTTAAGCAATTTTGTTCTTCAACATAACTATATTAACAGGAAATCTATGCCCGAAGAAGTTCAGACGTTTATTATTAGTGTTCTCAGTTAGTCAGAGTGTGAGGGTAGTATAAAGTGATGTTTCCATTATGCAATGTTTTTTCCTTTTAATTTGAGATGTTAGTTAATTTTTGCTGTTAATTTATTTCGCCATAACTTTAATCGGGTATATTCCTCTGGGCTTTCAAGGATTTTCAGGTTATTTTATGTCCCATTGCAGATCATTATTAATTAACGGGAAGTAGTTTCTGAAATTATTTTGTAGCAAAGGGGTGTTGTATTCAGTCCTGCCACAGATTCTCATAGGTTCTTTTACCTTTTTATATGCAATGATGTATAATTACTTGTCTAGATAATTAAATTTTTGTCAAAGGGCTGATAAAATCCTTGTGACCTTAGCCAAATGACAGGGTTATTGACGGGCAGCTTGAAGTTACCAAAGAAAATAAAAACTCCGTTTGAAATTAAGCGTTATTTTCCCTAAGGGGTAAAATGTAAAAAAATATGCGATGAGTGACAGTATCTTATTATTGGAAAGGTCATGGATACTCATCCAGTAGACATTATGATTTCCATAACAGTTGATATGGAAAGGAATGTCAGGATGAAGGTTCCTAGATCACTAAATATCTGGAAAATCCATTCTTTCAGGCTATGCACAAAAATATTTCATAATTAATACTGCAAAAGCATCATTTTGAAAATGTAGCTAATATAATTTAACTGCCACTGTTAGATTAGCTAATATAGATAATATATACAGCTAATATAATCATCCATACTTGTATTCGGTGTTCATACGTCTATCCATTCAATACCTATCTATAAATTCATGCTTTTTTCATCGGAAGATAAACTGATCTACCAAAATTTTGTCCAATCAGTTATTACAACCCATTAAAATGTGTTAAACGGACTTAATCAAACAGAATTTGTGCAGTTTAACAGTTACCCAAGAACGTATAAATTTAACTGAGTAAAAGAAGTCAAAATAGAATGTAATACATTTTGTCAGAATTGGTTACAGAAGAATCAGTATAATTTATACCGGTGAGATAAATATTTTTAAAGAATTTTCTTCTTATCTTGGATTTAAGATTCGAGGGGAATTTCAAATGGCCCAAAAGAAAATTCCAGCTTCCAAATTTTTCCTTCACTTTTCAATTTTGGTTTAACTGGGCTGCTTCTAAGGGAGCTGAAGGATGACCCTCTATGTATTTCCAAAATTACTCTTTTTTTGCATCCTCTATGTAAATACTTCGGTTTTTCGTCTACGAAGCCACAGTTATATCTTTACGTGCCAACGACGCAAAACCCTTATGTGTCATATCTAAATGCGTCTATCGATTTCCCACGTCCCATTTCATTAAAAGCACGCTGCATTCGTATCCTCACACACGTCATTGCCCAAATGACTCATATTAAACTGCTTTCGTAATCCCACACACGCACGTGCAGACACACGTTGGTCATACACCTACTCCTACGCTGCACTCTCTTGGCCTTTGTCCCTTATCTCTTTCCTACCCACTTGAATCCTCATTGTGACTTGATCAATACATTTTGGCCTTGTCAACTCTTGGTGTTCCAGTCTGTAACCGCTATTGTTGTCGTCAGCTGTTAGCTATAGTTTGAATTTCTACAATCTAAAACAGTTCATCGTCTTACTCTAATCCCATTAACGCCGCTATTAATAGTGGAAGGCATTAAATGATTTTAGGGCTTATTTATAGAGCATATAGGCAAATAAATACGTGAAATATATATTTGTCCAATAGTATTAAAAATATCAAGAATGGGGGAGCGTATCATTATTCATTAACTTTCGGAAGTCTCGAGATTATTTTCAAAAATTTCGAATTCTGATATACTTTCAGAGTTATGAACTATAGGATTAGGCAACTTTCATTTTCATGTCTGTCATAGGTACTGCTTAACGTTTACTACTGGCCCCAGTGATTTTTTTAATTTTAATGACTCTTTAGTAGTCATGTAATAAAGCAGGAAGACAGATTCGATTGACTGACAATGGAACTGGCCGGTGTGATTTATTCGACAATCTCACTCTTTACATATACACATAATTACTATGATTAGGGTATGTGCTTCATCAATTCACTTGAAATTTTTTCAGCGACTTTTCTAATCATTTGATATCTGCAATTTATCTGTAAGTAATTTATTTATTGATACACTTGACCGCATTTTCGTATCGATCTGGTCGACCCTTCAATTGTTATTATCGTTAATAATGGGGTATATGTCCTATTAAATATGAGTTCAATTAGCAAAAATTAAACTCAGAAACTAAAGATAAATTCGATCCTATTTGTGGGAGTATTTTTAGGAATGAAAAAAAAACAATTTCTCTTGGTAGGTAAGTCAGCATGGACGAAATAAAAACGCTAATTTCCACTGATTTTAAAACGTTGTAATTTTCAACACACTGAAATAGTCGAGCATTTAATTAACTATTCAGCATGTTTGGGTTTAAAAATTCAAAATCATTCCCATCTTTATTAGTTCTAAATTTCACAGCTAGTCATTGCATTTGGCACCTTTCAGCATGTCAGAAACGAGTCTTTTGAGTTTACTGGTGCACAAATTAATGCGCCAGCATCTTTCTGACATTAATTATACATTCCTGATAGAGTTTCTCATGCAAAAATGTCATTAATATTTGTGCGTAGACTAATTTTTTATCCAAAGAGTTTTGGATTATTTATGGAAATGGCTTGCTTAAAAATGTTCCAGAGAAATCGAATTTAATTAGAAATTTTGACTGTACAAAGTTCCATGTGCTATTTTTATTTTATGGCCGTTAATAATGTGGTCTGATAATTATTTATTTATATACGTTTTAGGAAAATTCAAGGTCTTATTCGAGGAAGGCGCTCAGTACGGAAAAGATGATTAAATCAGCAGTTTACCAGCTGAGTTTCCGTCTATCCGAAATTGAGCATTTTTCTGTCCTCCCCTGTTATTAACACAACATCACTGAATATTATTCTTTTTATTTTAAATTTACCTTACACGTATACTGAAGAGTTGTAATGTTGATGCTCAAAATACTTCCTTTGTAGTAAAAGTTTTCCTGTCAAAGGACCACCTGGAAAGTGAAACAGCAGAGAAGGAAGAAATGGCCTGAATGAACTTAATTGAATGATTCAGTCAAAACTGCTAAAAAGTGCTTGTGTGATTTACTAATATTTTTGTTAAAGCGATTTCGTAAAGTTTGGAATGATTAGAACTTAGTAGTAAAATGTCAGACAGTTAGAAATGAATTGTTTATTTCGAAATCAAATTGCTTGATTTGCATTATCATTCTAAATCATCGTAGACGGTACCATTTGACTGCTCTTGGCTATTTTATGAGAAAACTGCATTGAAATGGTATGATGTATAGCTTAATTTAATTAACTAATCATTGACATTAGATTTGCTGCAATGAATTTAATAAATGATCCAGAAATCGAATCAGAAAATCCAAACTTAAATAATATTAGGGTATGAGGCAGCGCGCTATACGCATTAAGCAAACAATGAATGGCGCGGAGAATCCAGACTTATTATTAAGAACGTCCCTCTGGATATCCTGACTTATTCCCTACCACCCCTCAAATTCACATTTACTTCTAGTTAGGTTACTCATCTGTTCGTTGTATAATATATTTCCTTATGATTAAAAATAGCAAACCTCCTTCGCCTTGTTAAGAGAAAGAAGGGGACACTATTAGGGCAAATAAATATGGAATATCTGGGCATGTCGTTGTAAACTATCCATTTAGTAAAAGTCAACGACCTGCTAAATGTAGAATTCAAATGAAATACCTCCATTCGGCCACTTTATCCCTTGTTAGTTTATTTTGCCGTTCCCCATGTTTAGATGCTGTCAAATAAATAAAATTTTCAACTATTCTTCTTTACCGTGGACTAAAAAATCTCATGAGATAACCTTAAATATTCATTTGCGTAAAACAGGGAATTCGTAGGAAATTCTTACTTTAACTGTCGAAAAAAAATGCCTAAAAACTACAAAGGAAAGTCATCTTACCCGATTTTATTTCATGGGAGATTACTCTTCATCGGCCATCATAATAGTACCCTTTATAACTCGTAGTGACATAGTCACTTAAAACTTTGAACATTTCTTCCCGCTACATTGATCTGACCTGTTGCCAAAATCAGCAGTACTAAAAGCTCGTTTCCACTTGAGTAAACAAAGTAGGGAAAGCTACTGACCATAACTTTAAAATCGACACGCAGTTGAACTAAAAAAAATACGTGTACTGTATTTTCGTTTTTCTCTATTACTATTGAGGTGTCAATGAAAAACAACATATCTTTTTATCTGCCCACTTATTTATTCAAAGGATCATTAGGAATTATAAAAATTTTCAATTATCTATGGAATTAATTATATCTAGTCAATTTGATCAGAATTAAGTTATCTGTTAGTGCCTACTAGAAACGTATTTCTTTCAGCATTACACTTACTAAAGTAGTATGAGGGTAAGATTTGAGGTCTTAAGTCATGAAAAAATGTTCCTCCAAAGCTCGAACTGCGCTTAGAGGTTTTCTTTTTAAAATACCTTGAGATGGCATATTTAAGTTAAATAAATTTAGTTAGAGCCTAGTTTCGTAGATACTATTGGAGTTTGATTTTTAAATGAAAGTTGGCATTAATCTGTGTTTAACAATCGATGTTTTGAAAAAAAAGCGCACAATTAATTCTTTCCGCAACAAAAACTCACTTAGGAAGAGAAATTTCTTATTCGTTAACTTTTCACGCATAGTTCGCGCAAGTTAGTTGTTGAGAACTCAATGATTTATTTGTTTATACCTATTAAACTCGAGGTTCTGTACCTTCCTGTACACAGTAGAAGCTAATGTCGCCAAAATTTATGAAACCGCAACTTTGTTATGCTAAGATAGGTCCCTGTTTGTTACTAAATATATTTCAGATGACACAGAAGGTAACAGCTTTTCCGAAACAAAACATCAAGAATTGAGGAGAGAATATGTGTACAACTGCAAAAAAGTGAAGGAGGGTTGAAAATTGTGAGAGAAAGAAAAAATGAATCTTTGCAGATTGTAATAAAACCGAATAATGTGCAACACAAGTAGATAAGCAGATAGGGAAGTGCAAAAGGTGAAAGTGGTGAAATGCATTGACAACGCTCATTTTTCATAAACACTTGTAAATTAAAGTAAATTTTCGAAAAAACCCATATATTTCAGCACTTCGGATAGTAAATTAAATTTTAAAATAGAGTGAAAGTTTTTACGCAGATCTAGACTGATCACAAAAAGAACAACAATGTGTAGGCGCAAGACCGACCTTAGAGGTAGGAGAACCCGATACTGACCGGTATAATTGGACCAATGGCGCTATATTTAGGTTGTTTCTGAGTTCAGAAAAGATGGCAGGTCTACAAAACTGTAAGAGGCTCATACCTGTTAGGATTTCAGTTGTCTTGTGATCACTCTAAAAATTTTAAACACACCCTATTCAAGGTGAGGTCATATTCCAGTTAGACTGAATGCTTGAAATAATTCATCAGTAATTTGACATCATAACCGAGGTCAAAAATTACATTTTCGTCTTTATTTCTTGTTTAGATTACTGTAGTGTGGATATTATTATATTATAACCCACGGTAAAGCAAACAGATTTACCATTTTCATCGCGAAAAGCACCTAAGCAGAGGGGATGGCCAAGCAGTCCAATAAGGGGAAAGTGGAGCAGAAGTTGAGTATAAAGTGAAGATATCAAAATAGTCATACACTTGAATTTTATAATTAGTTTGTAACTTACCTAGTGCTATTGATAAATTTAAGTTTATTTTATTTCAAAATGTCTTTTGTATTAAAATACCTGAGACTTTTTGAGCCTTATCGGAAATCGCTTTGATATTTATTAAAGTTTTTGGTAGAAGTATATAGAAAGAAGAACTCAGAGAGATTTTATTCACTCATTTTATTTCTTCCATTTCCATCTAATTTAACTATCTACCCTCGAATTGCCTGAAATATCTCTAATTCCTTTCAAGTCAACTTATGTTTATATACTGCCACTCGCTTTCAGTGTTTGCGACTCCTTCTTGTGTCGGAACATATGTCCCTTAACAAATGAGTGACATCAAGACCAGCCACGGCGTTTCTACCTTCTTGTTGGCTTTATTTTACTAGATATGCACAAAGGCATTCGAATTTTTCTTTCTAAATAATTAGGAAAAATCAGGGTTTCTAATCGGTAAATACGAATACGTGTTTAAATTGTTGCCGTTGTTTTGAATAAACATTTCGGAAGCAATAATAAGACAATTTTGCCAACTGTAAATTCTATAAGCATGATATCAATTTGTATTTCAGACCAATCAAAGTCATGTAGAAAGAAGGTGAATGAGTAAGAGTAAGAACGAACAGATTTTCACCATAATAATTAGTTCATTCATAATATGTCCTTTGATCAAACAAATTCATAATAAGATTTTTAAATTAATGGAACGCGAAAAGGTGCACTAAGCATGAGACTTTGTTTGAAACTCGAATTGGTCATAAGCATTCTCCTTGGGTTTCTTAAATCGCTCGAAACTCAATACAAAATCTGTGGCATTGGATTTGAATGTCATTTCTTGATGATCATCGTATTGATCTAGATATACACTTCTTAATGATCTTTCCTATTCTTTGAACTTCATAGCATCTTAAAGTGCCAGTAATTTAAAGAGTTTCTGAACATTTAATTGCTCAAGTATCTTTACAAATAGGTACTTTTCAATCTCCTTATAGTTCTCCATAAAGCCCTGACTATTCTTCATAGAGTATTTTTTCTAAAATGCTCATTATACCGAAATATAGATCAATAGAGAAAAATCAGTATTATTATGCTCATCCCTTAATCGATTTCTTATGAATTCTAATTATTTTTATGCAATGTTTCTCTCGCCCACTATACAAGTGCATACATATCCTAAATTAATAAAATCATAACCTATCGGCATTTTAATTAAGTCTCCAGTCCCAGAATTATATCAATTAAGAATCTAAAAATATTTTATATTGGAACATTCTTAGTGCTACATTACTACCTATGGTAATGCAAAATACTATTAGAAGTTTTATTCTTGAGCTACGTTTAAATGCTTTTATCAGTATCCATTGTCTGGCTTAACATTCTGCTCTTTCGGCCTTTGGAGAAAAATGGATTGAAATGCTATAACTGACCATTCAGATCAATCAACCGGTCTGTAAGTATTGGATACTGTGGACACTAATTTACATTGAATTTACCATTAAGTAAATACTGTTTTACCCAAAACCAAACTCTACATTTACCTCTTTTGATAATCAGGTCTTATTTTCACCATCTTCTTGATCCTCCTCCATATGTCACTCATTGGACTTTGCAATTGCTCGATTAAAATTGCCTTCCAAGTGCATTATAATAAAATAATTTAATAGGATGGTACAATAATCCAGTAGGGATAAAATAGAGAATTGTAAAGAAGTGAAATCTAGCAAATTTTGCTATGATTAAAATATTCACCTACTAATGACTGCTGGAAGACACATTTGAAAAATTGTAATATTGTTGTCCATTTAACTGAATCAAGTGGTCAACGAATATCGCCAATATTAACTCACCCATAAATCGAAGGATTAATTGATAAATATTTAATTTTGGAGCATTTAGATATTACAAAGTGAATTACAAAATGAAAAATTAAATATTTCCAGAATTTTAATAACTCAAGACTCCTAAAACTTTTCAAATTAAACTTTTGGATCGATAAAGAGCGTAGGCTGGGTCAAGTTACTAGAGCGTATGAATTTGACATTACGCAGGCAGGAAGGGAAATTGTTTGACGATTCTTTTATGTTTTTTTCTTTAGTCATTTGACCAATGTATATATGCCTGTTAACATGTTTGAGCAAAATCTATCATCCATAGAAATAACGGTAAATTTCTTCAAGATGAAAACAACAGTCACAAAGCAACTGAAGCGGAATATATTAATTGGGTGAATGCCTACCATAAAAGATAAAAAAATTTATTTGACAATATTACCTAAATCTCTAGTCAGTTCAGAGGAAACATCATATGTTAAGTCTGATGTCCAAAACTGTTTTTTAAATCTCAATTTTAATTTCTAAATTCTTGGGCAATTTATGAACTGTGAGCCTATATGAGATCATTAGAAATGAACCCACCCGGAAACCCATGGATGAAATAATGAAAATTAATTTTTGAAACTTCTGAATACAACAAAGTGATTTGGACCCCTATTGAGGCAGCGAATAGTTCAAATGTATGACCTCAGTTTATACTCCCACTTGATTCCCCTTTCATTCTTTACTATTTTACTATTTCGTACCTTTAGATACCCTCCAATCGCTATGGGTAATAACATTCAAAGTTTATTTTGCCGAACATTAATAAGTGTCAATCAATATTTCGATAAAGAATGAATCTTTTCAACTGGCAGGGGAAGATACATGACTCTGTTTGGAGTAGATTCCGTCCAATAACAACTAGACAGACAGGGTATTTTTATACAGACCTAAATGCAGATATTAATAATTGTGCTCTGGCCATTCATTTCAATATTATATTCACTAACTTATCGCAAAGTGAATATACAGAGTGATTGAGGAGCAATCACAGTTACAAAATAATTCAATATAAATATATCTTTTTCAAAAAAGAACCCTTGGCGTGAGATTTCATTTGAATTTAGGATTATAAACCCATATGGAAAACTTCCACAATGCTTGACTTTGGTAGGGGAATCGTACTCTGCGTTATTACGAGAAACTCGCCTTTTACCACCTCTCGTATTGAATAAAGATAGTCCGTGCGGTTGATTGCCTACTTTACTGATTATTTTCCAGTGAGGATTTATCTTACTACTTCTGATTGAACAGACATTCACGTTGACTACTTCGTTACCAATTCAATTAAAGTTAAAATGTCATACAAAACTGAGGACCTTCAAGGATTTTAGATGATCCCTGTTTAGTGTCAAACAGAATGCGTTTAACAGTTAGTTATTGGTAAATACGGTTTATCTATATAAAAATGTTTTTTTAATGATTAACCAAAAATCAAGGCATTTAATCTGATGACATATCAGATGCACGTGCAATTACAATTAGATTTAGAAAGAATGAGAAAGTTAAAAAGAGTAATATGTCTAGGCATTTACGTATTTCATCACATTTAATTTAATGATATGTTTGAGTACACGTGGGAATATTTATATTATTCTCCAATCCCATAGATAAATTGAAGATGAAGAAACGACTGTATTATAGAGGTATTCTATAACTCCTTATATTAAGTCTACTGTGGGGTTCACAACGCTAACAAGACTGATTGGATCACGTGCGCTAGAACTCACCACGGGAAGTGCGGCCATGTAACCGGTCACGTTGAGATCAAGCGCGGCCGTGTGTGCAGAGACCTGCCCAACCAATCAGCAATCAAGATCCCGGCAGCCCAGCATGGTTTTGTATTTAATGGCTAAGCTTTTACGAAAAGAAACAACGAAGTGGTCAATAAACCCTCTTCACTCAGCATCTTACCGGTTCTTACCATTTTGGGCATAGCTTAGCTAGTTTGGGAGTGAATTGGTATTAGAGGACTCTACTAGAGGCTATTTGGACTGCTAGGAGGATTACTTAGGTTTAGCAAAAGAATTATTGGTGTAGCATCCGCTACACTACTCTTTTCTTTGAAACTTTACTCGATTCAAACACTAGCCACATTTTTCACTAAGAATTTAGATTTTTACGAACAATAGCCATCAGCAATTGATCAGGTAGTTCAGCCTACTTAAAGAAATGTCCCAAGAGGTCTGTCTTCAAAGATGAGAGTTATAAATTAATTTCTTTTTTATAGACATGCAATCGATAATTAAAGAGAGATTCTCTCCGTTGATTTATTAAATAACTTAATTTTTCTTATTTCCTTTGACAAAGCATAAGTGTTTTATAACTTTTAATCATGTGGAAATAGTCAAGCACGCAGAAAGTGGAAGATAACTCAGTTTTGAGCGGGAGTAGGGAAATCAGATGTGAAAGTCAGAGAATCAGGAGAGTCCTATTTTGTCTGGGCTCCAGAGTCATCGGATAAAAATTTGACATGACTGTGAAAAGTCTAATATTCGAGATGTAACAAGAGATTGAGCTTTCAAAAATGCTAATTTTGCTTAAAATTAGCGCCGTTTAGAAAGGCTTGTTTAATGATATTTTAGCTTATTTCACCTTATCATTAGAAATAAAAAGGGTGAAACTCACATTCTTAAGCACATACCCACATTCACTTTTTAAATATATCGACTTTTCTCATCAAGTTTAATAGACGAGCCTAAAAAACACCGTTCTTTCAATATTTAAAAAAACTGATCTTATATTGCTTTCTCGCGAATATCCGTATAATATTTACAGTAATGCCGCTAAATTTATCGATTGAAACATTTAGACAGCAAAATTTAACATACGTTTAACATACCTGTCACAAAGCACTGAATATCGTAGACAATCATTTGCCGCAATATAGGGGAAGATTCGTAAGATAAGAATTTGGAACTTGGACTGACAATTCAGTAAATGTTGTGTAACCCGAGTCCAAAATCAAATGAACTAATACTTTTTGATATCTTGACGTTACTCTCTGTATCTTTTTGATCCTCTCTCCATTATCATTTACTCACTGTTATTTGATGTCAGTTGCTTCCCACAATTAAAAATTGTTGCCTTGAATCCGGAATAATTGTATGAAAACACACATCGACCAGCGCCAAAAATAAGAAGAGTAGTTGCATTGCCTCTTTCTTCTTTGCAACTTTGTTGTATCCAATGGGAGGATTTTTAAGCTAGCAGGAATCAGCAGCGTCCGACCAATAGCTGTAGTAATGTCATTGAAATTACAGTAAATACACATGGTAAAAATAGTCTAGCAAATTTTAATAATTGAGAAGCATCTAAACATAGAAATAGTGAATGATTTGATATGGGTTAACATTTGACGTGAGGTAAAGAGTCGTAAAAAATATGTGGACAATAAGCCCTTTCGCTACACTTAAATAAACAGTCCAATTAGCTTCTAGCAGAGTCCACTATTATAAATTTGCTCCCAAAATTACCTAGGCTATGTCCAGAGCGGTAAGAACAAGAAGGATGTTGAGTGGAGAGCGTTTATTGCTCAGCTATGGCTCGTTGCCAAAAGCTTAGTCATTAAATACCAACAATGCTAGGGATTGGCTGATTGGCTGAGGAGGCCTCTGCACACATGTCCGTGCTTGTTCGCTACGCGATCGGTAACATTCCGCACTTTCCAGAATGTTCTAGCGCGCGTGAGGTTCCCCTGATCAGGCTTGGTAGCATTGTGAACTCCACAATTAGTGTCAAGGCATCATGAATCTTACATTTAAGTTTTGAATTCATCAGGATTTGAGCCCTAGGTTTATGGGTGTATTCGTATCCACTATGCCAGGAATATAGCATAGGGACTTTGCAATTTGAAAGAAATCGAAAATAAAGTGGTTGCATTTAGTACCGCTTGGGGGAAATTGATGGCTATCTTAAGAACAACGGGTTGACGCCCTCAAGTAAAATAAGGAAGCTTGAAAAGCCAAATATTAATTTCCTTTAGTGTTCAATATTTTTTCCGAGAATATGTCCTTAAAGATAGACTTATTAACTTCTTAAAATAATTAGGAATCGAAACTTAATTAGCTTTGATTTATTTTATTGTTACTGGATCATAATCAAATCTACATCTATTGTGTTTGCAGTGCGCATGCAGCTGCATAATATTCTTTTTTCGAGATTTTTCAGCATTCTTTGTAGTAACAGTTGATTAAATATAAAATATTGTTGGTGTAATGGTCTATTTTGATGTTTATTAGCTAAATCTTTAGTCCTATCTAAAATCCCTTTCAATCATAGAGAAGTTGTCAAATTATCCACTCTCAAACGAAGTTCAATGACATAAAATAATTTCGTCATAAAAGACTCGAGTTATTAATGAGGAAGGAATTATGATATTTGTTAGTCCATTTATTTATCATTATTTCATGTTTTCCTCGTCAGTTCCATATTAGCTGATGAATCAACCACCAATAATGATTTGTATAAACTTGAATTATTTCAACTTCTTCACCAAGGTACCTCGACTATTTCGTGTCATTCAACCAAATGCCGCGTCCTGAATTGAGTTCATTGACACAAACAACATACATGGTGAGAGCTAGCAATTTCATAATCGTGAGCATCATAAACTCAGCACTTCTCCAAAAGCAACTAAAAATTTTAAACATTCTTTCCTTGCGTTTACGACCAATTATATTAGTCTCCATTTTATTGATGTTGCCATGCCTACTTTTCTTGTTGTCATTAAAGCATAATTTGAGCAGTAAATTGTAAGTTACCCTATATGGTAATTAACAAGGCAAATAAAAAGCAAAGAAAATTATTTCGAATATTCCCCCTTTTCTAAGAAATCCACAGATTAAGTTCAATTTCTATCCTCTTTTTGTGCCCCGGTGGCCCTGCAATGAACGTACCCATCTGTGGGGTTAGTGATCACGGGTTCGATTTCCATAGGTGCACACCCAGTGTGTGGAATGGCCAACCGCACTAGTTGCGTCCGACTAATAAAAGGAGTGGTGGAATTCGAGCTTCTCACCATGGAGGCACTTTGACGTTTCACCTCTGCAAAGGATGAGCGTTGGAGAAAAAGCTCTCCTAAGAGGGCTTAGAAGTTATAATATGCGATTAAACCTTGCCTTCTCTGTGCAACGTATCTGTTTGTTTGTTTCCTTATTTGTTTAACTCATGTCAAATCGTTACACTTATTCTACCTAGATTCTTTCTATTTGAACATCGCTATCCTCTTTATTAGCTGTACACCTAACTAAATGTCATAATTCGAATTTGTTTCGTCCAGTACTCTTCCCTACTATTTGAATAGAGGAATGCAATGGTTTCTTTTCTCATCTTGCGCATAGTGATTACTGTTGTAATTAGAGGATTTCGTCAGTTTCCACATACCAAATAAATAGTCCTCAGATAAAATATGAGCTATCGGAGGTTGCACTTGATTAACTGAATTTTAATGTATTCTTATATCTAATAGCAGTTGTTTGTATATTTTTGGATTTATCTTCAATTTTCGTCTCTCAGTCACATATTAGAGAAAATTTCCTAAATGTATCTGAAGCAGTCCATAATGGTGAATTTACATATTATAATTGATCATTATATTTTTTTATTTTTTCTAAGACAAATAATTTATATAAATTTTTTTCTACCTGCTCAAGAATAATGGAACATTCATTCCAAAACACTTCAAAGGCCAGAGTGCATCTAGAACTCACTAAAATCAGCAATAATTTTCTCATTTTCGCAGGTAAGTAAACACTATCGTAAGCGAAACAGGCGAAATTGGCTTCTCAAGCCTCCGGTAATGGGTGTGTTTAGGCATGTAAATAAATCCGTTCCATGGGTAAACGGGTTGATTGCCAGAAAGCGTTTAAAGCTCGACGTTGAGATGCAGTAAATATTTTTTTTTTCGTCGTAATGATACCAATCAAGGATAAAAACACCGACAAAGATCCGCTATGAAGTGCCGACTCTAATGACTGTAATAGTAATGTTTTCCAAGCGCAGTGAAGGATGGTATATTCCAACATTCAGAAAGAAAGAGGAAGAGAGGAAGAACATATGGTAGGGAACGTCATATTCCATATTGATTGACATAAACTATCAAAATTAGACATTCAAATCTCAGACTTTGTAACCCTGAATCTTGATTTAATAATCCCAGAAGCCTACGCTAACTCTTCAATGTTGATAATAATGTTTCTATCATTTATCGCTTTAAATTATGATGCGTTAAAATATTACGGTATTGACTAACGAATAATCAAGTCAGAGCTTTTCGGTTAGTGAGGAACCGAAGCACTTGTTCTACCATTGTGCGGTGACGATTCTTTTCGACATATCATTTTGCGGTGTGAGGTGACCGAACGCTAGGTACGTTTGTTCAGCCTCATATGTAAAGAAAAACAGGTTTGAAGGATGAATCGCCACGCGTCTTCGAAATTTTCATCTATGTCATCAATAAGCCCTGAGACCTAATTATCTCGGCCCCACAGTTGTGTTTGAAGGGGTTGACCCTACTATAACCTCAAGCGCCCTGTGGATAAACATTGTGTCCTCAAGCCGTTTATTTTATCGGAATAAGCTAATTAAGTGACCCTTGAATAAGCGTTGTAAGGGCTCGGTTTCCCCACAGCGATGTCGGAACCATTCTATCTGTTCATGTTATCCCTCCTTTTCTATAACCGTCTCGTCTCATTAGAAGTACATCTGCGCTCATGTCCTCACGCTCGTCCTCGCCCAAGTGATTCATAAAACTGCTTTTCAATGCCCGTACACACACACACCCACAGATATTCGCTTGTCAGACATACTTCTACACTGCCTTCTAATTGCCTTTGTTCATCAATTCTCTTACTCTCTCGAATCCTTTATTGCGGCTCATCCAATACATTTTGGCCTAATGAAACATTGGTGTTGTTAGATCATTAAATGCTGCAAATTGTTCACCGTTGTTGGTGTTGTCAGTTATTAGTTGCTAGCCGCTAGTTGTTACTCAAACTCCAACAGATTAATGTTTAGATGATTAAAAGGAATTTAGAAAACCCTGGATCTAATTTTATAAATACCCTTTTTCAAAAAAAACATTAGAGCAATGCACCATTATCTTTAGTCATATTTACTACTTCTCCTTGAAGTGAACATGTTATCCTCCTTTTTGTCTAAAACATGTAACAAATAATATGCCCTAGGTATTTTCCTTCTACTCAGAAGCGGTCGCTGATTTTCTAACAACTATAGGAGGATTAAGATGCAGTGTCCGATTTTCAAACAATTTAGCTCACCTGTTTTAATAAAAAAAAATAGACACGGGAAGAGCGTATATAATGTCGAATCTCACATGTTAATTCTCAGTCGTCTTTTGTATCGATCTGCACATCATACTTCTCTAATGATCCTCAACCATCTCTGCTCTCGAAAAGATGACTCCCGAAATTTAAACACTTAAAACGGCTAGAGTTCTTCACTTATCACCCATTTTATCTTACATCGATATCTCGAATTAGCAACCCTATACGGCAATAAAAGTAGAACTCGAAGTGTGTCCTAAATATTTCACTTTACACTCAGACAGCAATTACTGTTTATTACAACTATGTTAAACGGAACCCCAACGTACCCCACTATTAGGTCTCCCAAACAGGTGTATTAATTTAAGTATGTTTAGGACAGATAATTAAGAAGCCTCAGGGTGATCTTTGCGTCATCCCCAAGCTTTCAGTTCTCGGCCTACTAATGACCATCTCTGTCAGCATTAGGAAGAGCTAATCGAACGAAGCTAATTCCTAATTATCAAAGAGATGACCAAATAGAGGGTTTTCAATTAAAGCAACTTAATTATTTTTTTGAAGACCGTCACGAGTACACCACACTTAAAAATGAGTAACATTGTTCCGTAAAAAATTATATCTATTCATCTGTCACGAAAAGTAATAACTACGATCCTCAAACCCTATAGGGCCGACCCAAAACTTCACAATCAACACAAATACCATAATTTCCAGCTTACAAAATGTTCTTAATAGAAAAAAGCAACTGACAAAGTATAAATTTATTTATTATACCAAAATACACAGACATAAATGCAATCTTCTAGCTCACTCGACCAGCGGACATAGAGCAAAATGTTA
The DNA here is from genome assembly GCA_900708905.1 of Hymenolepis diminuta. NCBI lineage: Eukaryota > Metazoa > Platyhelminthes > Cestoda > Cyclophyllidea > Hymenolepididae > Hymenolepis > Hymenolepis diminuta. Next base: position 417,182 of record CAADRB010000015.1, on the reverse strand, counting down.
CGAAAACTCAAGTGCCTAGACGCGATCAAATCTCGCGATCAGACCACCTTCTCCTACGGCGATGAGAATACGTCCATCCGCATTGAAACGAATCTGACGAATAGACGAGTAGTTCTCAGCTTTACCTGCTCCTGTCGACACAATCTTTAAAACCTACAAAAAGGAGTAGGATCATATAGTGTAATGCTACCTCTTGTTTGGTATTGGATTCAATTAACCCAAGAGATTCTGGAGAGAACCATACCGGCCAAGTGAGGGATACGAGGTGCCAGGATAGCTTTCCTTTACATTTCAACGAGCTTGAAATTTTTTACATGTTTTATTTTCCAAGAAATAGCAAAATTCCTTCTAGCTAGAAAGCAATCTACCAATGGAGCTTCACACGATTGTAAACACTATCAAGCGAACATAACTAAGAAACATGGGACTACAAAAATACAGACAAATACAAACCCTCGTTCTTGTAAACCAATATCCAAAACCACCATTCACCCAGAGTAACTTATAGCTTAATTGAGTGGAAATTTCTTAAATGCTCAAACCATGAAGGTCTAACAGCAATTACAGCATAGATTATGCAGAAATAATTGGCTTCAGGAGCAAGATATCCTAATTACACAAACTGCTTCCCCTTGCTTAGTAAATATTATTTTGGAGGCCAAATATCCCCCATTAGAATCGACCTTTTGCTTTGATGGACTTAATAATGACAATCAACGGTATTCAGCTAAGCCACCCTCAACAAGACTACAGAAGTCAGATGACGTAAGGTGAAGATAAGTTTAGAAAGACATCTGAAGATCGCTAATCAGAAGTAACTAATTTCTATGAGGGGATAACACTAAGTGGATCTCGATGACAGCATTCTGTGAATACAGCCAAATTTACACTCTCAAATTACAATAAATTCACCTTCAAGCCATAACTACTCATTCCAATGTGGAATAAACTAAAACAGCGTCGAATCCACATGAGTACTAGTAAATCAACAACACTGTCTAGTATTCTGCCTGGACACTAAGAAAAACCTTAACAATACTGTTCATAAGAATTTTTATGAAGTCTACCTTCGGCATTGGGTCCATGATCATACTGAGTTCAGAAAGGTCCCATAGGTAGATTCTCGGTGACCCAGCACCAGTTCCCAGAGCCAAGAGACGTTGTTGCAGGTGCAAATCGAACCTAATGTACCAGAGCTCCGTATCATCCATCTGGAGGCAATGCAACATGCTGCAACCCGTTTCAACAGGCAGTCCTGGAAGGAAAATAGAACAAAATGAATCTGAGGTTGTTCAGAGAGCGAATTAAAATATTATCTACTTATATGTAATAAGTAGACATGTGATTTCATATCAACGTGCCTGTGACTTGGGTAGGTCTTGTAGTGGTATAATCGTCTACAATAGCATCTTGACGTGGAGGCTCAATAGCTTTGAGGTCGAGAGATGTTTTAGAGTCCACGTTCCCGGGCATCCAGACAACCACACGATTCTCGCAAGATTTGGAGATCACCAGTCCGCCGAACCATCTCACGCAGTCTACATAGTTTCCATGTGGCTCCTGGGTACTGTAATCGGGATAGTGCTGCTGTAAAGTAGGGAAGGGCTTCCTGAAGTGTAAAACAGTTTAACAGATTAGTCTGATCCCAGCACACTTTAAAAATAGTCATTTTGTACTGTTACAACTTCAGCATTTGTTAGGATTGATTGGTCTCAATCTTTAAACAGGAAATCTTTACAGGCAAAAACAGAGCCAAGCCTATCTTTCATTTCTCATATTGCTACGCATAATATAGGTGAAATACAGTGATCTAGATAACAGGTTCCTAACCAAAAGAAGAAAAAATGGCTACAGCGTTAGTTCACTGAAAATCTCAGCAAATTTAGGTCAGAGGGAGAGGCGTATTCATCAATACCGCACAGTTTACATTTTTTTTTCCTTCCATCTTTAAAGTAAATTTGTATGAGACGGATCAGTAACAAGACTATTCCATCTCTTAACTAGGGACTTGAAAGATATACATCGGCTTGTTCTTTTACAATACTATGCACAATATATTGCATTTTCACGCTGTTTTATTTTAAAGAACACTTACCCTTCATTCTCAGCCGCACTTTTGAATGTTTTCGAAGCCTTAATGGCATTTTTTATATCGACTGTGTCCAGTTTCCAAATCTTGATATGATGATCCATGCCTCCAGTGAGAAGATAATCCCCAGCCAAGGAAACATCACCAGTCAGAACTTCAGCTCGATGCCCCTCAACGCCACCAAAGATTGCAACGACGACATGAGTCGTGACGTTCCAGAGACGTGCAGTGAAATCTAAAGAGGATATTTCAAAATTAGAGTAAGAATCATCCAATTTTCTTCTTAATAAGTGACAGTTGATCGAGGCTGACTGTCAAAATGACAAGAACAGCGTGCTCCCGCATACTGATAAAACCGGCAGACGACTTGAAGACCACAACCGGGATGTAAATTCCTCATCCCTAGACAAGGTATAGACGTTGCGACGTCCTATCAGGTTATTAGAATGGAAGTGTTAAAAGTTCAATCAGGTTGAGGAAAAATAATTTTGAATAGACATTTTAAGTGGAGGAGTAGAGTAAGGGCGAACTCGTATTCAGCTACCCTCCTTTTGACCCCGTATTAACGAGCCCACCTACATGATCTTAAACTGCATAGACGTGGATGTTGACCACTATACTACCAACTCGGGAGAGGGGCGATGAGGGAAAGAACAATGGGATTTCAACGTAAAGTAATATATTTTTTCAAAAATTATGATAGCTAGAGATTGCTATTTCCAAAAGAGCTATGCTCAGAGTAATAAATTGGTCATAGCCACTATAACAATTCTCAGGCCTATTTAGAAAAGCTTTTTTCAGCACTTACCACGGGATGAGAGTGGCACCACAAAGACTCCTTGGAGACTCGAGTTGTGCCACCCTCTATATTAACTAGATTTAACAAGAGCGATTGACCATTCAGCTCACTGAGCTTGCAACGATGGGAATCAAACCCATGACCTTTGACGTGGCGGACGCGCACAATGACCAATGCACCACCGTAGCACATAGCTATTATAAATAAATTAGTCTAGATTAACTAGAGATCATTTGGATGTTTTGTACACTCCCTGAACACAAAACATTGAGAGGAAGTTTAGAGGAAGTAAGTCCCAAAACCTCTGATTAACAATCGGCTTTCGAATCTCTCTTATTGTAACTCTTAAAAGAACACCGACGTGCAAAGAATAGTAATCTTTGACTAAGCTATATCAGTATACTAAAACAGAATTAGAATATAAAATCTAAGCATTCATGGAAGCAAAGCAGAAGAGCAGCATGCCGAAGAAAGCAAATTCATGACCACTAATTAAGGTTTTATTTAAAATTCGAATTAAACATAAAGGTTCATCTACACTTTCTCAAAACGTTAAGAGATCTATTATAAAATCTGCCTTAAAGGTTTTGTTATCAATTTTATCAAGTACTTCTGTTATGATACATAACCTTTTTGCACTCAAACAGCTAATTTCCGAACTTCCGAAAACCGTAAACGCGTGAAGATTATTTGTTGGGGATTTATTTTGCGCACACGCTCAGTTTACAAGGAAATTTATTATTTTAAAGCCCGTTTTTATCAAAGAAAACCCATAGTATTGGAATAAGACCACAAAATAAACCAGTCTTACCATTACTAAACGAGAAAAGAAGCGAGGGATTATTCGGATGAAATTTGAGCTCATTTACCGCCTGTCCATGCCCCACAAGGCTATCCAGACACCGGGCCAATGATGGACACAAAAGTCGGATGACGCCATTTCTGCCCGCCACAGCGACAACCTGGTGTCCCCTGGCCGGTTCCTCGGCGTACTTGCCATCCAAGAGGCGGGACCATGCACAACAGTAGAACTCCTCCTTGGAGGGATCGGCGAAGGATTGGAGAAGATGAATTGGTGGCTCCTTCACTGTGTCTGTGTTCTTTAACTCCTCAGGAGAGAATTCACGACATTGGTAGATATTCACCTGGAAAGAAAAAAAAATATTAAGCCATTATGAATGCAAATAACAGAACCGCTGGAGGCTAACCAGCTAGTCAGCAACCCCATCAACACTAGTACGGAAGCACAGAGTGAGGAAGACAACATGCCAATATATCCTCATCTTTAGGTCGCACGCTGTGGTAGAAGATTGTATTCATACTAGCAAGATGGCCGCTTCCTCTCACACTTTGTACTCTTTATATTTCATACATCTTACAGACTCCATGCTCTTTCAAATTAACTTACCTTGTCTGTATTAAAGATCTACCTTCCTACAAAATTAATAGGAAGGCAAAACACTGCTAAAAAAACATAACTCAAGTCCGCAGAATCGACGATTTGTCTTGGAATGATCGATTCATATTCCACAGATGGTCTGCAATTCAGTGCTTCTATCTTACCCTCGATACAGCGGTAGGTTTATCTTCAACCTTCAATCATGGAAAAAATACCTTTACTTTCATAAAAAAGCTTTGAAGAATTACTAAATATCTAGAAGTGACTACATTACTTTCATCACTCATTTGGTGTGAGTCAAGTGTAATTAGATAATAACATCAGAAAATAACATTACAAAAGTGTCGTGCAGGCTTTTTAACATCACAACGGAAACTTATTGAATGATTCACGAAAGAGACCTGGGAAGGATAAAAAGGAAAATGGATTCACAAAACTAGAATCGTATCAACGCTAGACCCGGAAACCACAAGGTGAAAACAAGAAAAATACAACCATCTACTTTTACAGAGGCATGTGTCCGGACGTATAATTTCGAGTGATTTCAAATGCTAAATATTAGAAATGAAAATTAAAGTAATGTTAAACATGTGAATTGGGCACCTGTGACGCAACGGTTAACGTGCTCTTTTGGGAAATCAGAGGTCGCGGGTTCGATGTCAACCGGTGCAAATCCGGTTAGCGTTGGTAAACCCGGGGGGAGGGCCGGCAGAATTCAAGTTTTTTTCCATAGGTTCTACCCAAGAAACGTGTTAGAGAACGCTTGCCTAAACTAATGACACCTCCAATCTAGGCCTAGCAAAGTGCATGTAGTAGACGACACAATTTCACTCTAACTCAAACGTAGGCATAATTCTGTGGACAGAAACTGAGAATGGATTAATTCATCCGTTCAAAGTAATGCATAAGGGCTAGGGAAGTCGGCCGATATTTCCAAAATAGATCTGAAGAACAAAATTCCAGAAGAGCAAAATCCCCAGATTTAACATGACATCTTGATTCAATGAAAGGATTTGGGAAAAAACGCCAGGTTATTTTACATTTCCCCAAAAATCAAACTCCATGGGAGCGATTAAAAAGGAAAATGGCTAAATAAAAAAGTCAAGAAATTGCTATATTTAAGTAATAAATATCTAAACCGTATTTAAAAAAAAGACTAAATTCAATGTTTGCAATGAGATATTAAACTATAAATCTAATGGGAAATTATTTGTATATTGAAAAGTAGGGCAGTGTAACGCTTTAATGCTTTTTAACTCCAATCACGTCAAAAATAATCGTGAAGTAGAATCGAGACTTTAAACGAATCGGTAGAAATAAACTTATAAAACGGCTGGGGAGCACAAATCAATCTTCGATATTTGGTTGGTAAATACATAACCTAATATCCAACTAGAAGCTGCTGTAAATCGAAATTGGAGTTAGTTTCCAAGTGTATCCGATGAATAAAATACGAAAATCAACATTGCTAATTCCCCAATTTGAAAGATTTACACCTCAATAGTCCAGACCAGAGAATCCAACAGTGAATTTAAAATGGAGCATCTAAAACAAACTTCATAGATTGCAAGAACATCTCATTTCAATTGACTTACATGCTTTCCCCCAACGGTAGCAAATAGAAGTGGATCATCAGGAGACATCCGATTTACGCAATTGAAGGCAACGCCGAAAATAGGACATCCATTGCTTTCTCGAATGAAGGTGGTTTGGACAAAGTCAGCCTTTGGTGGCTTGCCAACGGGTTCAACTAGTAGACAATCGGTGTCTTCTTCATCTGCAAGTTTGATTGAGTCGCTTGCATCAGATAATCTAATAAAATTAAGTTCACTTATGTCTGTCAAGCAGGAAAATTAGTAAAAGAAAAAGGAGGGATTTACATTACGACTGGTTCGTCCGAAGATCTGCGAGGAGGCGACGGGATCTAAAGAATTCGGGGCATTTTATAAAGATGATATTAAAATATAACCTTGTTAACACATATCCAATGTCTTACTATGTTTGATTAGAAAATAACCAATGTAAATTATAAATTACAACCATCCAAATTTAAATCACTACATTAACATTAAAATTGCCGTTTGCGGTTTAAATATGAAGCATGTAACCCGAAAATAATTATCACTTTTACTATTATAATAAAGCTAAAATTGGACATACATGCATGGTTATTTACAGTAGAACCACGTTGGAATTCATTTTAATCAAATTTTAATTTATATATTCAAAATATAATTAGCATTTTTGCAATAAATTAATTTAATTAAATTTTAAATTATTTGCTTTATATTTACCAAATATTATATTTACTTTATTTTGAGATTTTCATGGTTATAAAATCATAATGACCTAGACGAGAGCACATTTTTGTAAACTCAAGTGTTTATCCTAGCAGAGAGTTCAGGGTGCTAAGCCGGGTGGAGACACTGTTTACGGTGAAATTATTAGAAAAGAGACCCCAGCAATGATTCTTTATGAAGACGATTGATACGTTGCTTTCGAAGATGTTCATTTTCTCGTGGTTTCGCAGAAATATGTGGATAGACTCAATTCAAATAGAGATAGTGACAAAGCGGTATTACCTATATATTTAATAATTTTTAAACTTTTAGTGCACCCTCTTAAGGTTGCCAGTAAATGTCAAAAAATGCTACCGGTTGACAGTTCACAATGGACGATGTCAATTGGTGTTAACAATGGATGTCAATCCGTATGTGTTGCATATCTTCACGTTGTTTTGTTTTATTTTGACATTTTTTCTTTATGATTTTATGAACCTTCTGCTTATATTTAATTTTAATATTGTAAAGAGCACCTTGTATCAATCAGAACTTTTGATCAAATGATACTTTATTCATTTAAAAGTTGTAAAAGCTGTTAAGAAGTAGGTCTTTGTGTTTGATCATTATTTCTGAATTTGATGAAACAATATTTAACCCTTTGTTTATGTTGGCTCTGACTGAATCATATTATAAATAAGTATGCCTTTTTCTGGTAAAAACTGTATTTAAACTGTGTATAATTCAACTGTTACATATAAGAAAATAATATTTTTCCCAAAATAATTCTTGCATATAAGATTCTTTGTTTTTCACCTTTTGATTCCTCTTTCTTTTAATTCCATTTTATTTGAATGAATTTATTTGCATTATGATTGTAAATGGCGCATAATATAAACCGATCTATCGATACGCAAACATGCGTCTTATTTTGATATGGTGGTTTGGGTCGTTTTGTATTGTGGTGTTGTCGGGTCGGATTTGTAACTAGTGTAATGTCTTAGGGAATCTAAGAGTCGGTTACGGTATCCTACGGAGAGGGGCAGATTACAACATCAACAAATATGACAAGGCAAACTCTTCTCGTCTGACGGTGAATTTCCTGCTAGTTAGTATGATAGGATGTTTTCGTTTCGAAATTTTAATCGTCAAACTAGTCTCACTTGAAGGATGTTAATTACAGGAGAGGTTATGTCGAAAAAGAGTTCGACCAAAGGCTGTTTTCATCATTGAAAACAGGCCGTCTTAATAACGTTATTTCTGCCGGTGCCATATCGATCGAAAAGATGGAATAAGTCAAGTCACCCATATCGCCAGGTCAGTTTGGAGGTGGCAGACAAGCCACCCCAATTTATTAATAAGTAAGTTACGCTTATATACAAAACATTTCTTCGTTAGACATCAGTCCTGTCTCGTCATCGGGGTCTCAGCATGATGATAGACACCTGTTTAGGTATCTATGTGCAAACACACAACGGAACCGCCTCTGGACACTGTATTGGAGATCTTATCGTCAGTCAATCATTTCTAATCACCAGGTGTTGATAAACATCTCCGACTATAGCAGGAATGAATTGTATTCATGGAATTAAATGAAGCGTGAGGTATTACGTTCTAGAAATATCTGTTATAAAAATTGATTTTCCACAACTGTAATTTATACAGTTTTGTAAACTCAATTGTCTCTGGCAAGTGAGCAGCAAGGAAATTTGTCAAGGGCAGCAGATGTAAATAATCAATTGGTTAATGCGTCGTATGCTAGTGACATTAAGGTGGTGCTCTAACGAAAAATTTTAAATTATAGGCTGTTCGATTATGTCATATCTTACTACACGTAACATGGACGAGGAGTATTCCGAAATGTTCCAAAAGGTACGGCTTTATTCGCTTATACATTTGGTGGTGCGGTTTATAGCTATTTCATAGAGTCTTAGTTTTGATACTTTGTTGTGTTGTGATCAGTATTGAAATAACTATATTTTCATATTTAAGAAAAGTATTTCTGATTACATTTTCATTCTTGCACTTAAAGGGATGTTTTTCTTGTTAGTTCACTCGTTCACTGCTCTTTATCGCGTCAAAATCTGTTGACCTCAATCATCCACCCACTTTATGACCTTTCATAATTAACCGATTGGCAGTCAGTGTTTAAGCGAGTTTACCAGAAGTAGATGTCAATGGGACTTGGGGAAAATCAGTTATATCAAGGTAAGACTAATGTAGAGCAACAAATTGGCAGACGAAGATAAAGCTTTGATGAATATGTATTTTTACATGAAGTAGCAGTGAAAAATTGAAGGCGGTAGTAAAAGCTGCTGAAGGATTTGACTGTAGAAGTTAGTCAGCAGATGGTCTAAATAAGGACTGAGATATCGATTGAGAGTTGAAATCGAGCCAGGGATAGGATTAAATGTGAGTATTTCTGTAATGTTAGCAAGACTTTTGGAGTAATCAAAATAAAGTAGGGAATTCCGCCTGGTATTTCGGAGTAGGGGTGAGGCAATTGAGGGGTTGAAAAAAGGTTGTTGCGTCCATCGGCCTGGAATTTTGATGAACATGTGGATTTACCCATAGCAATAAGATCTTCCGATTGATAGCCATATAATATGTTAACTCCGACACCCTTGTAACGATCAGTTGTTTCAAATCCATTAAACTTAATTTAAAATTATTTGTGTTTAAAATTTAGCCAGTGAAATGTATATTTTTAATATTTGAAGTATTCCTACAATATTGCATAGAATTTCCTTTATTACTATTGTTAGAAGAAATGATAATTATTTTCCTCCGCTCCCAATATTTCTTCTATGAACAAAAATGTATTTTCTTTCTTTATTTCCCCCACCGATAAAAGACACCTGATAATTATTCGTATTTGTTTAAGCCGATACCGATTGAGTGTGAGTTTCGTGAATACATGCGTGTTGACTATAACGTGCCTTCTTATCTGCCGTGGGTTATTAGCTTCTGTATTAAGTTGCTATATTATCGAGTTTTCTAGATTGTTGGCTCTGCTAGATTACTATCCGAACTCCTAGTTGGTTACGTTATAGCAACTATATTCATAGCAAAATCTGAATTACTACAGTATCATATGTTTGTTTCGGAGATATTTACTTATACTGCCAATAAAATTATTAAACACGACTTTTATTCCTAATCTAATATGCTGGATTTAGGGATCAATGAAAATATGACCTTTCAAACTATTCTATTAGTAATCTGATAAAGTATGCCATAAGCTACGTGAAAATTCCGATTCAGAATAAATTTCTAGCTTGCAGCCGTCTTTCAGTCTACAAATTATTGGGTACTTATTGACAGTAATATAATCATTTACAAGCAAGATACATTTTAACGTTAACGCGTGAAAATCAATAAGTAGCTTGAGGTTTAGAAGTGTTCACAAAGCTTAACCTTGGTAGAGGGAACATATTTTGGAGTGATATTATGAGAATCTAACATGAACAGAATTGATCAATCTGGTTGTCTATCCACGACAATGGACAATGCTCTCATAGACTCTGACTAGTCAGAAGCATACATTGACCACTGGATCAATTGCGAGTAGTGTAGTGGGTAAAATTATTAACTGCTGACTTTGAAAAGTTATGGGAATAACCAAATCCCTGGGTGACTAATACTGCAAGGTGCTTTTCCAAATAACTTGTTTTCTCCCTAGTACAAGTGTGTAATGAAATAGAATGAATATGATTAGGGATTCTATAAAATAAACTCGAAATCAAAATTTATTCTTTTGCTTATGCATCACATCAGTTTTTAACGCCTAGCACGAAGGTTGCTATCTTTCCAGATAATATTTCTAACGCCTGCAACTCTGTAAAGCAGTAAGTTGCTAGTGTTGAGTTTGGCCAAATTTCAAATTTCGCTTAATTAATTGCATGAAGTAAGAGTACTCTGACTCTGGAATAGTGATAAATGAACTAAATATCTACCTATTTACCTTATTCTATTTCACACAAAAATACAGTCTTGGAGTAAGAATCATTTTACAAGTTTGGCTGACAGAATTCAGGACATTTCATTTCATTGTTCTCGATTCATGGCGATATATAGATCCTGAATACGGTGATATGCTAACTTAACCAGTTTGTTTGATACTGACATGGTGATTGTGGAATTAGCTAAATACCTGACAGATAGTACGGGCCCATAATATTTTATTGCCTGATTAAATTGGAAAACCACCTAAAAGCCCTATAGTTTGATATCCTTATAACGTGTTAGGTTATCTTGATAAATAAGTTGGTATTTCATTTGTTTTCACAAAGAATTATTTTGTTTGAATGTTATTTTCGCATGATGTTCTCTGCTAAAAATTACGTGATATGTAATCTAAATTTATATAACAAAATATTTGATCAATACTATTAACAATTAAGGACTGAGTAAAATTTTTGCGAAATGTAAAAGTCAATGCAAATTATGATAGAGATATTTACGACCTTGAGGTAAATGCTGCAGGGTCTCACACCGCTTATTCGATCAGTGTTTAGTTATCGATTGTGCTTAAGAGGCATGGCTTCTGAAATTGAGAAAGCTCAAACTGCCAAACCTGACGAAGACAATATTTTTGCTAAGATAGTCAGAAAAGAGGTTCCAGCGAAGTTCATCTACGAGGACGATGAGTGTGTTGCTTTCCATGACGTCTCCCCACAGGCCCCTACTCATTTTCTTGTTCTGCCCAAGAAATCCATTCAGAAACTTGATGCCGCTACAGATAAAGATGATAAGGCAAGGTCAAAATTGTGTTTTAATTTCCTTCTTTAGCTCCTGGGTCATCTTCTTTTAGTGGCCAAGAGGGTTGCTGCTGAACAGAAATTGGATAAAGGCTATCGTGTTGTAATCAACAACGGGCCACACGGAGGCCAATCCGTCTATCATTTGCATGTTCATGTTCTTGGTGGAAAGCAACTTGGCTGGCCACCATGTTAAGTCCTTTCCTCCATAATAAATTACATTCGTAATTATCCTTTCCTAAAGCCTTTTTTTTTTAATTTTTTAACAATTTGATTAAGGAAATTTGTAGCGTATTCGGCTGTATTATTTGCTGAAAGTACTTAATGATTAATATATGGAATTTTTGCCACAATTTTTGGATCCCAATTTATCATTGGATGTAATTTTAAATGACGTTGAAAGTAATGGACTTTTTACAAGAAATAGGTCGGCACCAGTCCTTTTCAATATTGTTCCGCAATCTAACTGTTACTGAACGTATATAAGTAGAAATACGTGGTGAAAATATTAGACTTGAATATGCCTTTATTTCGATCATTGTAGTTGGAGATTACCCTCTTTGAACATTTGTTAACAGTGGTTATAATTAGGGACATAATTCAGAAATAAGACGTCTTGTAAGGAATTTGGAATTATATGTAGCTACTCTTCGTACACTCCGATGAGTTTGGATTTCATCGGTTTGATTTTTCTGCTCTGATGAATTAAGTAATGGTATTAGTAGAATAATATATCAGATAAACTAATATCAATCACTGAATAGTTTGGGAGAATACACAGATGGTTTGAAACAACACGGTTGAGATAAATCATATCATCGATTAACCAATTCTACGTTCCCCGCCATTTTGTCACGTCTTATTCACGCTAACACTAGCACAGTTCTCGGAATTATTACTTTTCAATCACAAATACCATCTATCATTCTACTAACATTGATTAAGTTGCATTGGCTACAAATTCTCATTCAATGTTAAGATTGAGGGATGAATCCCTTGGCGTTTTAAAAATGTTTATCTATATCATCACTAATCGCTGAGGCCTAATTATCTCGACCTTATAGTGGTGTTTTGAAGTGATTGACCCTACTATAACCTCAAGACCCCTGTGGATAACCATCTTGTGCCCTTAAGCGGTCTATTTTAACTATCGGAATAAGCTCATTAAGTAGACCCTGAATGAGCGTTCCCTAGGATTCGGTTTCCCCGCAGCAATGTCCGGACTCATTTTACCTCCTCATACTATTCCTCTTACACGAGACTAAAATAAGGCTTTTTTACAGCATACAGGCGCACACGCATATCAATTACCAGCTCTAACACTTCCCTCTCATCTTCTCTGTTCTTCATCTCTCTTAACTTCTTGAATCCTCATCGGGGTTTGTTCAATACACTTTGGCCTACAAAGCTCTTGTATTCCACTTTCGGAACTGTAATTTTTTGGTGTTAGTTACTAGCCGTAATTTATTACTATAATCCCAACAAGGTGGACGGATGAGAGTTAGAATTCCCTTGTTTTGACTAGTTAAAAAATCGAAAATTTCAAGAAGTAAAACATTTCTCTGTTGTGCTCGCAAAGACTGACTTAGACACAATACCATTGTTCTTTTATTTGTTTTAGTATTCACAAACCTTTTAAGTGGATAGCATTTTGAAATGTGGCGTAAAACAGATCTGATAAGTTAGAGGGATTGTCCATGTATCTTTAAATTCGACTCGTGAACATATCCTCCATTTCTTCATTTTATTACAATAAAAATTAAAAGAAATCAGTGGGAGTCTTCTGTGAAAATAATATTTAATTTTAATACATATGGAGTAGAAAATTATTTTGAACTTACCCGATATAGACTTTTAAATGAAAATTTTAATGACGTGTTCTGACTGCATTACATAATTATGTAAGTATCTTTTATAAGTTCCATTAGATGTTTTCTTTCGAAAGTATACATATGGTTAAGATGTTTTTACACCGTCACAAAATTATATCCCATTTCTATTTGACTACCATGATCATTTCACTGTGTTGTACCCTAAGTTTGTGGATGTGTCCAAGAATGAGGAGTTATTCCCAATGTCATTCGAAATCTACAACCCTTGATTGATGCAGATGTATGAAGACTGGAACATATGATTCACTTTGGCTGAATGTAATTGAAGATGAAAGTTTCATGATATCCTAAAATCAAGGGTTCATTGCTATATTTCGTTTTCCAGCAATATCCTCCGTGCACAGCTTTCAAGAAAATTAGGGGTAGTTGAAGGTGTACTTAATAAACATTGCCAACAGAAATTTTTTGAACAAAAAGGATGTTTCAGTTTGCTTTAATTTTTAATATACGCTTGTATTAGTCTTTGAAATGCGCACTGAATCGAGATGGCAAGACTGGAGGGAGACATTTTTTATGTAAACATTTTGCTCAAGCATCACCAGACATTGCCATACAAAGAGATGAATGTGATTAAAACGAGACAAATTTTTGGGCAAAGTTACATTGTTCGACATTCTACCCTCTTCGCAGGGATTAAAAGTGTAAACATTTCATTTTGGGTGAACCATGTTGAGATGAGCTTATGCTAGGTATAGTGTTGCTACTTCCATCAATCTCCTCTTGGATATAAAAATATTCAAATTAATTGAATAGGTTTAACCAACCACGGAATTAAATCAGACAATCAATTTACTATAAATATCGTGGATATACTCTCTATGGAACAATTTTTAACCTATATAATGGATAGAAATGGCGATTCTAAGAAAGGGTGTCCTGTTATATGAACATTATATGTGAAGATCAAAAGATATTGATAATTAGAGGATTGAAAGTGAATAAAATAGTTCTTGTTTTCAAGTACAAAATCACACAATCTCAAATACCACTCAACAAAAACCAGATTCTTTAGTAAAATACATAACCTTGTCTGTTTCTTATCTTCAATAAGATCCTTAATTTTTCTTTTTAATCCGATAAATGAACTTACTCCATTGTGAAACACACCGATTCTACGAATGATAATAGCTCCTTGTTCTTCTCTATACTAAATACAAATTCAGAGATTTTTCGGTTTCAAAAATATAAAGAGTGTTTGGCTAATACGAATCGAGTGTGAGCTCATTCCTCAGAGTTTGTCCAAAAGCTTGATTTAGAACCTTAGGGGTATGCTGACTTTGGATTTACAAAGAAGTTGACGATTATGAATGCAGCATCAATCAATATCACTCAATACCAGTGGCCAATTTCAATAGGTTTTTATAAATGGTTGAAGAATTCTTACAAGTTCTTTAAACTCACGCTAAAGGAATACAATTTACCTTTTCAAACGAATTTCTGAATATGAATATAATTATTCAATCTCAGAATTGAAAAATCGTCTAAAACCATACATTTACGATAAATGTATAAAACTAGATTCTAAATAATTCCACATTTTAACATATTTAGCTGGTATCGAAATCACAAAGCAGATTTATTAACTTTACGGGGAGAAGAGAAAGAAGAAAGGCATTTAGAGTGCATACAAGGGTTTGCTAAAGTTTGTTTTTAACAACATAAGTGACTTCAGTTAACTTAACAGGGACAGTGTGTAGAGAGGATTGGAATGAATACAACTTTGTTGTCAGCATCCTTTAGCTGTTTGCAAGGGTAAAGAATATCAAATCAGTATCCCTCTGCATTTTTTACTTGATTCTGCCTTCGTTTACCCGTATTAATGAAAACCACAAATTATATCATTGATTAAATCGACAGCGTAAGTTTAGCCAATAATCTGTATTAAGTTAAGTATTATTAAATGCCACCGGCAGCTAATGTTCGGTGTCCACCTATCTAACGTCAATTCAGCAAATGTTTCAAAATTTCCGAAATTTTAATCCATCACTTAAGCGATTATCAAAATAATTTTTCTCAATATGTATAATTTCTTTAAAACAAGGTAACTACTAAAATATTACTGAAATCACGAAATTTGCCAACAGTAAGAGAAATAAGCATATTTATTAACATTAAGTACCAATTTTTATTACCTTGCCCGTTATTCTAAATCAGTTAATGGAAAGCTGAAATTGATTAAAAGTACGCCTCTTTTAAATACGTAAAATTTTAGAATTATTTATAAATAAGTACTAAAAAACACTATTTCATAACGCATATTGAACTGATTGGAAGATGCCTGTTTTCGAGTTTATTTTTATCTTCGAAATATGGCAACTGGGACAAATAAACAATTGATTTATCACGTAGGCAATTATTGGAAAGCATTTGCATTTAAATATTCGCATTGCCTAAAATAATGGATGAAAAAGAACTATTCATAAAAATCACCCCATTATTCACTCAGAAGGAATTCTGGTGGACAGTGCTACAGTAAAAAACATCTCAGTTAATATTATCTGTATATTCTGGAATGGCTAGGAAAGATACGAAACTTAGTTCGAGCATTTATTCCCCAGGTTCGAATACTGAAATTCGAAAGTTTTGAAAATATGAAACGAGACATTGAACTATGCCAATTACGTGAACTATGGACAATCAAATAAATCTGAATTTCATGGGATGCCTTTTAAATTGCTTTCCACGACTCAAGAAAATCTGTTATTGGCTTATTTCCCATGTGCGGATGTTTCCCAGTTATTAAAAATTAAATTATTTTGGCTGGCATGGGTGACTATAAGATTAAATTAACTTGATAAAATTAATAAAGTGAAACAAATAAATGTAACATTAAACAAAATTAATTTTTAGTGGAAATTTATTAATTTTCTAAATTTGGGAAAAATTCAAGAGAGTGTAATTTTTTTAAAAATATATTTGTTAATTTCATCAGTCTGAAATTTTTGAAATTAGGTTCACAAAAGATGAATTGGAGGGGCAAAAATGACAATTTTAAACAGCTGGTCAATTAGCATTGGAGATTGTGAATAGGAATTTGTTCAGTAATCTAAGGGACGAATTATAAAATTCGAATTTTGGAATGTGAAACAATGCACTGTTCATTATGTGAATATTCTAGTTCCAGAGCTGAAAATCAAATAAGGTAACTTCTTTGAAGCTCTCTTTTCGATCCCATTCCATTATTCCCTATTGAATTTCGGTTAACAGATATCAGTTGCTTTGCCGCAATGAAATGTTGGAAAATTTTCTTCATTGCTGGGAATAATAATAATGATATTAATATACGTCTTATTGGAGGTCTCACGAAGATAGATGAGAATTGTATTTATGGACCGAATTGAAGATAAAGTTCTTATACATGACGGTTTAACTATTATCGCCCTTAATAAGACTTAAAGTATCCGGAATTTGGGCATTAATGCTTTCCTTTTTATCAATAGCATATGTAATTGGAAATATAATATTTAACCTTTAATTGGGGGAAAAAATGGACGCTTTATTGAGTGTTTCAACGATGATAGACCAGTGATGGCAAAGACCTCTCAGGGTTTTGCTTAATTTACCTAAGTTGTGACACTTTGTGTATTTTTCTTTTATATTTTATTGGTATCTGTTTGCTTAACATATATTGTAGTATTAGAGATTTAGGCATTCATGGTAGGCCAAAGTCAAAGACCTCCTTGACTGTGGAATTTCAAAGAAGCCTCTATTGTCTAGAATTTGTTCAAGTCCATGTGTCCATTGTAACATTTTAATAACAGTTTCAAAACATTTGTTCATTCATTCCTGGTTGATGATAAAATATATTCATATATTTACATGGCTATCGATAAATTTAACCAAAAAACTTAAGTTTTTAAAGCTAAACATATAAAGATAGCTATATATGACATCGTTAAAATATATTTTAATAAATTAAATGATTTCCTGCCCTAAGACCACCAGTCCTACGGATTATAACCAATCAAAATTAGTGCCGTAAGCAATAGGAAACTAAAATACATTCAATCAATAAACGCTTCCGCTCGGACGGCCTTTGTCTAAACAACTGTTAGGAGAAATCGTAGGAACGCGCTTTCCCTAGACAACGTTTGCTGCATCAGAAACCATTTACGCTTACAAAACACAAGCCTTCTTACTATTGAATTTACACCCAAAATACTTTACGATTTTGATAAAAATAACACAGATTCGCTGTCAAAAAGATAATCCTGGAATACTAAATAGTTGAGCCATATTTCAAGACTTCCAGATGAAACAATTAACTGGTCTAATAAATATGATAAAAATGTGTGAATCACCATCAGATTGGTTCTTACAAGCCTTTAATGTATTCACGGTGGGGTGCTGAAAAATGCTTTTTTTTCAATGAGATTGGAAAATGTCAGCAAGTCAGTCATGAATGGGTTTAATATTCACAATTAAAGTAGTTCTAATTCTGGTGTAAAACTACTGATATTCCTTTACAGAACTGATGATTTTCCTAAGGCTAACAGGATACAGAAGCCTTTCTAGAGTGAGACGACCAAGGCTTGGGCTGGATAAATGGGCAATTGAGAATGAAAGAGGGGGAAAAAGAGGAATAGGTAGTAAGAGGAACGGGCAGGTGTAGGATCTGAGCCTCATATCTTAAAAGGATTTCTTTTCATCAGAAGTTAATGACTAGCCGACTGAATTGAGCGCTTGGTATCATCAATTTAACTGATTTGTCCTTACTAATATTAAATAGTTAAAATTAGGAGGGAGAGAGGTGTATAGCAGTTAAAATGGAGCAGATAAAATATAGCCGTAAAGAAGCGGACAAATGAGAAATCGGCTTACCAAATGGAATGTGTTCAAACGATTCTCTTATTCAACCAACAAACCTATCTGAAATCGCATAGTACTTACGGTACAGTCCATAAGAATATAATTAAGCCTAACAAATAATTTATTTTTAATTAATGGAATACTTTGTTATTCTCAAATAATGGAAAGGAATAGATCACGGAAAACTGCATTGAAATATAGCAAGATTTATTTCATTTTACAATAGCACAAGAGATATCGCAAATTGGACGGCATGCACGACAAACTAAAAAAATCGATATGGTCATGCACATTTGTTGGGGAAGGGCGTTTGATACCAAGTTATCTAAGCGACTATAGAGTTTTCGCTGAGGTTCATCCATCTACTTTCCAACAACCTTCAAACGCAACAAGATTGAAATAAAATAGATAGTTAGTTGTAGAGCTTTATTGAGCACAAAGGGCTGGAAAGAGGAGGTTTATAGTTTTGAGAGAGCCGGATGCAGTTGCGTAAGAGATCAGAGTTGCGGCCACCTGTGTTTGGGTCTACAGAGGGGATTTTTACTCTGAAAGTGAAGATAAACAAATTGAATCAGACAACAGCACACGCTCGAGCATTGAGATTTCTGTATTTGATGCAATCTGAATAAGTTCAGGTCACTTTACCGCAGTTTATAAGTGACGCATCGGGTATCAGGTGACGAAATGAAGCTTAGGACCGGGCAGACTCATAGTAGGAAAATATTAAGGAAATGTAGGAGAAAAATTTAGGGAAATAATTTATTAAATATAAATGGAGAAAGTTGTAATAAACGTGATCATCAAATATACCTGAATTTAGCGCAAGTAGGTACACAAATGAATACAGAAAATCGATGCAAATTTGTCCAACACATCTGGGCGCGAGAATGTAATTGAAAAAGTGATTTATAATTAGTCCTACTATGGAGAACAAAGAGGCAGTTGCAAAACTCACGGAATATCTGTTTTTTGCATTAGAATTCTAGTACTGCTTTGAAAATAACTGTCTATTTTCAAAATCTCTGATTAACATGGTAAGGAGTTCGACCTAGACATTTCCAGACATTTCATCAAAATATTCCCACGTTTAGAGTAAATATTATTTTTTTCCCTTTAAGTTCACTTTCTTTTGTAGATAAAGAAATTATTCAATAACTCTACACAATTTTTTTCAGAAATATTTGAGCTAGGAAAAGCCATTTAGAGGGATAAGAACGAAAAAATGGTTCCAGTTGAATATGAAAATGAAACATTTCCAGTCAGTCTGATCTCTGATTTGACCGTCCAACCAAACATAAACTCTCTTGGTGCTCAACTAATAGTCTTACCGTTATTTCTGCAGTGTTACTCAGTGCCCACCGGCTACAGTGTGACTACAGTCACTCAGAGGCAGTTGAAGGAAAACAAAACACCTGTAACTTAATGATGGCCTCGTATTATTATATTATTGCCATATATTAGTTAGCCATTTCTATGGAACCGACGCAGCAGTTTTTCCGCGGTACGACCGAGAAAAGACGGCAATGAAATAGTTCAGTATCTGAGAGATGAATTCTCTTCACATAATCTTATAAATTTTGCTCAGTGCATCAAAGATTAGAACGTGGCGACGGATTGCTTATTAACGCATATGCATGTTGAAGAGAAATCGAGTTTAGTTTTAAACTAAATATGATTCAATAAAATTATGAACAACATCAACAAGCGGCAATTTAAAAATCTTACTGTTTAAAAACTGCTATAACGTAACCAACTAGGAGTTCGGATAGTAATCTAGCAGAGCCAACAATCTAGAAAACTCGGTAATATAGCAACTTAGCACAGAAGCTAATAACCCACGGCAGATAAGAAGGCACGTTATAGTCAACACGCGTGTATAACGAAACTCACACTCAATCGGTATCGACTTAACAAATACGAATAATGATCAAGTGTTAAGTGTATCGGTGGGGGAAATAAAGAAAGAAAATACATTTTTGTTCATAGAAGAAATATTGGGAACGGGGGAAAATAATTATCATTTCTTCTAGCAAAAACAGAAAGTTTAAATACATGTGGGGTATGCAAATACTTAGCTAGTTCGATCTGGTTTTAGAGGTGCCTTAGTAAACAATTGTTTTTTTGATGTCCAACCGTAGTCAGTTGATCACTTTTCAATGTAAATAAAAGTTTTCTTGCTACAATGATGTATAATTTTCAGAAAAAGATCTGAAATTGACATCAAATTAAAAGGAGCAAATCGCTCAAGTTGTTAAAAATATTTTATTTTTAAATTTAAAATTACACCTGGAAATTATCTATGATACTAAAAGTACGTCAAATTAAACGAAAAACTGAATTTTATACGATAAAAAACACTTAAATCGTGCCAACTATGTACTTAACGGAAATTTCTTCACGTAAATATCTCACATCTGTTGTGATTGTAAGTTATTGACTTTTGCAAGACCATTTTGACCTCTTAACCTTCGGAAGATAAAAATAAATTGAAGTGCAAAACTGACCATCCCGATTAGGGAAGCTGTCAATTAACACTGGACATCGAAGATAAGCATCTACTTTAATTAAGGGGACGAATCACGAAATTTGAATTTCGTAACGTGAATTGCTCATTTATAAAATATGGCACAAGTGAAATTAAAAAAATCAAGTAGTAGTAACACTTTTTGATCCCGTAATTTGAATCAGAAGCTTTTCGATCCCCTCACTTTCAGTTAAGCAATTTCATTTGCTCCTCAACATTAAAGAGTGTGATTTTCTGTATTATTGTGGATAATAATAAAAATATCCGCCTATAATAAGAGTAGCATATTTCTAAAAGTATTTCTTTGCATACTAGAAGTTAAAGTATAAACCATAACGCCCATTTGTTTTAAATATTGTGTAAATCCTCCTTCACTAACCTGCGCACTCTATGTATCCCGCACTTAGTTGTTCTATTAACATGTTCATTAATTAATGGTATATTTTAGTATAATACAGTCACACTAGATATAATTCATCGCTCATACCGCATATTTCAGTTTGATTATAAAGTTACTCTCTATAAAGACCTCCGGACATTAAAATATTTATGGCCATGTCAAATTATAATCAGACTATGAAAGCTAGAAACCTATTGTCTAAGGAGATGGAGATGAGTCACTGCAGATGCATCGAGGTCAGATCGATAAAAAATCATTATGAACCTCTACAGGGTCTGTAATGGATATCCGAGCGGTCTATGAAATCATGGGCAAATGAATCAGACCTCACGTTATGCTAATTTTTCGTAACCATATGATTAATTTAAAAAAGTGTATTAGTATTACAGAAATGCAAATAGGAAATTACTTTTAAACAGTTGTAGAGACTCCATTCCATATTCAATATAATAGATTATTAACAAGTGCTGGACATAGCATAGCTCCAATGCTTGTTTTATCCAGGGATAAGCGGTTCCCATAGGTTGTCTCAAAGTCGTCCATCATCCATATCGCCCATGATGGCTTGACACGTATTTGGTACCAATACTTCCACCAGTTAGATGGCGTCTTGATCTCCCAACATCAACAATCCTTATTCCTATATAATGCCTTTGTTTGATTAATAAAATGTCTTAAGTCAACTGCATTCTGTCCTAGTCTCTATCTAATCTGAGTCTAGTGATATCTGGTGACCATAAGTATCATAACATCAGAAAACTAGTCTTCCTAGAAGTTTCACAACACAAAAGAGTCATACCTTATAAGTGTGGGCAACTGAGCAGTTGCAAAAGTTAATTTTATTATTTGGGGAGAATTATGCAAATGCGTTTTCATTTTGGGTTACTGTTCCAACAGCTATTTATTATAATCTCATTTCATTTTCACTTTAACCTTGCGATGCGCCAACTTTAAAATAGCAGAAATAAACGAATATACTTTTCGAATTAAATGGTTTCCTTTGATATTTTTTGCAGCTTGCCTACATCTGTGACAGAAAAGTGGAGTAAATTTCCTTAAAAATTTAACGTATTGCATAGACTACTCTTTATTGAGAGAGAAATATACATAAAATTTTTTAGGAAATCTTGAGGTGAAAATAAAAACACTAAAGCTGAGTGTTGGTTATAATTATAAAGTAGACAAACAGCTGATAAAAAGGGTATCGCTGCATACCCATTGAAAACAAAAATTTAACTGATCATCTTTCGAATAAAATTTCAGAAGTCGTTCGTGTCTGTTTTCAAGTACTGAATTAACGTTTTAGGACGGTTTGAGAGCTGCCAGAACATTATCAATCAACAAGAACTTATTGGTCTGTATAAATCGGTCCGTCTATCAAAAATCCTATGAAGACTTAGATGATCATCCAACATCACTTCCTCTACTCTTTTCATCTCATTAATCGTCATGTCTCTATGCCTTCCCCCTCTTCTCAGATGGATGCCAACCGTCTTTCAAATATTTCACCTGTCTTCCTACTTTATTTTCCATTTCCTATTTCCTATTTATTTTCAAAACCCCAAGTGCTTGTCGACGGAGACAGTCGATATCCGTCAGTAAACAACCAGTGAGCGGAATGGCTAACCGCACTATTTAAGTCTGGCCAATAAAAGGGGTGGTAAAATTTGAGTATCTTATCACAGAGATTCCATGATACTATCCCTCACTTCGAGGTGTGTTGGAAAGTGCCTTCCTAAATAATCTTTGATGTTAATAAACAAATCAACACCCTATAAACATATTTCAATAAATTCATAAAATTAAAAAAATTTTATATATAATGAAGTAAATCATCGTTTATACTTCTGATCTTTCCCAATTACTGGATCCGGACCATAGGCAGAGTCCTATTTCATACGTGTAGCAACGCAGACGCGCGAGTTAGCATTCTAGAAGTTTTAAAATGGGATTTATTAGAATTGAAACAATAATGTATATTTAATTTTTTCTATTTCTAATATGTGGAATTTTAGATTTCACAACTTATTGTTGTGAGATTCTCAGAATAAAATGTATCACTGCTAGGGATTCGCCTTGCCATCAGATTTTAATCTGCCTTCCCAATAACGAACAAATATTTATTATAAAACAAACTTGCTTTATCCTGAAAGTCTGTAACATTATTCCTATAGAATCACAAAAAGCTAAATATACCAGCCAATGAGATTTTATATATTTCCCCTATGGTCTATGTCAAGCAAACGGAATTAACACAACATTGATTCACTTGTCAACCTGATATCAAAGGCGCTGAAGTAAATAAATTATTTATGCTTTGGCTCGCAGCTAATTCTATATTAAATTGTAACTCAAGACAATTTTACGATTAAATGGATATGGTTTAGATAATTTATTCCGCTGTATGGTTTTCGTCACATTATCGCCAAATCTAAACTAATACATACAATTTAATTATAGCATAAGCGACTAGAATTTTTGGGAAATCCCAAATTTTTTTTTATTTTTAACTGTGGCAGTATCGCTAATGTTAATACTGTCAAATATCCAACAAACTATTTTAATGAAATATAATAACTTGAAAATAAGCTGATGTTGTAGCGCAGTAAAGGTTTCATGCTTCTTGTCTTCATAATTGACCAAAAGGAGAACCTTAAGGTTGGCATAATAGAATCAAATCCATTTTTTGAAAGGATATTTCACCCAGTATCTGTTATATGGCATCAAGAAAGGGAAAGAAGCCGTTTGATTCTAGCGAAAACTTAAAGTGGAACTAGGAATCAATCTACTGACCAAGAAAATTCTGCGTTAACATTTTAGGTCCGTTATCGATTACCATTAATTGATGATAAAAGCTAGGGGACGAGTATTTTTGGGAAAAAATGTACTAGTATGATAAGGCGTTATCTATTCTAGAAGGAAAAAGATAAGTGAAGCAAAATGAACTGATAGACATTCGGAAGAGATGTAGGTAGAAATAAAAAATTATACCATAGACATCTATGTAAAGTTGTAGAAAAAGGGTTATCAACTTCTAACGTATTTCACTAATTATTTGATTTTTGCCAAGCTTCTTAAGTTTATCGCACTATTTCCCTCTTTTTTCTGTACGTAGTTTATCGCTTTGCTTTATCATTGTATGCCCTCGAAATTTGTTTCTCTCCACCATTCTAACGCCTGTAGTATAGTGGGGGAGTGGAGCGTCTGACTTTTCTGAGTAGAGGCAACAGAAACGTAAGATCTTGAATACATGTTTTTTATTTATTAAGTAAAATGAATAGAGCACTATATACATTTAAATATGAAATTAATATAATCAGTGTACAAAACGAAGTTTTATTTTAAATTCAAATAATGTTTGAACATTTAATTGGAGTTTCTCAAACAATAAAGGATTCTATTGTAGAATCTGACCTTGATTTATACACAACGCCTCTTGAAAATCTTTGCGTCAATATGAGTTTGCACTTCTATAATGTCCCTCTACCACCAAATAATAGGCTTCCGAGCTCCATAGAGTGAGGATAACTTGGAAAGTTCTTGAGTCAACACACATTAATCCTGTTTCAAGAAGAAGTGCAACTGGATATTGATCACTCGTTACCATTATGCTGTTAATCACTCGGAATAATGAGATTTATAAAATTCGTTGAGGGAAGTTTTTACAACACTTGACCTAATTAGTACGAAAGTATTCTAGATTCGCTCTATTGAGAAACCTACATTCTATTGCTACTCTTTTTACCAGAGCAAACCAGTAAAGCTAGCTACCCTCATTGCTAGATGCACACCGATGGGAATAAGTCCCATGACCTCCGATGTGGCAGATGTGCACATAGATAATTACTTTTACTACGCACTCTACTTCAAAGGCCATTAGTAGATAGGATAAATTTGGCAAAGCATGCAACCTCATTGTACTGCTCTGTGTCAATATTTCTCCAAAGCTTATTTTGGAAAACAACCTTCAGCTCATTTTTCTTTACTATATGTATCTCCTATTTTCTTTCCATATATTGTCAGTAATTCCAAAATTATAGCCCATCTACACAGGAGCTTAAGTCAGTTAATCTGTTGTTTAAAGTAAGAAGTGATTAACAGAATAATCATCTTAACTAATCATCGTATCATCGGCTCTTCGTCAACAAATGCGAAATGAGAAGATACTGAGGAAATGATTACCACAATCCCCTAAACGAAATATCGTCAAATAGAATCTGTGAATAGTTGCTATTAAGAGATGTTAATTTTGCATACATCAGTTACAAAGATATAGTTCGAATAGAAGAGATTTATGGAAAAATATACTGTCTGGTGAGTCTAGATTCCGGATAAAGTAAGAATATTTCTGTTCTTCTTTTTCACACTCCGTTTCATACTTGATACTCATATTAGAACGCTTTTCCTGAGTGAAAATTGTGATTAATAACTGATTTATGATTAAACTAGTGCTATCATCTAATCTTCAATGTGCTATTAGAAAGGTGCGCTTTGCCTGCCATTAATAATGTGAAACTGAAAATATGATACTGAAAAATAAAAGCGAGTGCAGATATTCGTATTCCAAAACTGACATCCGTTGCAGTTATTACTCAGTCCCAATAAAAATTGAACCTTCTATGAAATTTATAAAATATCTACCAACCAAAACATCTAAAATATAATTAGCCAGGGATTTCAATTCTTGCCAAAGATCTTCAAATGTCTGAAGGAACAACAATATATAAGGAATGATGTTCATCAAGACATCAGATTCAAATCTCACACGTTCTTAGGTGAGATCAGTTAATGTGGACAAAAACAACTCAAGAGAATCGTTTAATGCGTGCAAAGCGACTCTTAAACAAATTGAAGCACTCAGAAGAGGAGTATCTTTGGTTTATCTCCTATGAAAAGCTTACACTGGATTGAAAAAGTTAGTCGAAGAAATGATAGGTGTCTACGTGCGGGCGGACTCCATTGAAGTTCCAAGTGTTACGTGTACGAAGTTTCCAGCGACGGTGATGGTTTTCGGCGTTATGAAGAGCAGTAAAGGAGGGGCATGTCATGAATCCTCAGTTTTTCCCACAATACAGATGCGGATGTCCATGTGGAGACTCTTCAAGCCGCTATTAAGCAGCCTTGGATCGGTAGCGTAGTTAATGAAGGAAGACCCTTCTATGTCTTCCAACAAGGTTCGGTTCCATTCCATAAAGCTCACATAACCCAGGACGAGATGGCTGAGAGTTTCCATCATCATGTCATATCAAATTTATGGCCATTTTTTAACTCACCAGACCTTAATCCTTTGAATTATTATGTGTGGGGCGGAACGTGGTTGAAAAAGAAGTTTATAAGCATTCCCGTAACACCAAATCCACCTCTCTGATGGAAGAAATAGCTCGAGCAATGGAGGAAATCAATAAGGACCACGTGATCTGATCAAAGCTTGCAGTCGCTTTTGGACTCGAATTGGGTGGGTGATAGAAGCCGAAGGAGGATATATAGAATGAAATCGAGGTTGATATCATGTTCGTTTTTGTTTTGTTGCAAAAAATTGTAAGCTTTAAGCACTAAATGTTTTATTTTCTGTTTGTCTGAAAGTGTGTTAGGTGTCCTCATATGCCATACGAGCCCCATATTTTTAAATGATGTTTTCGAAAATGGTAACAATATATTCTATTAATAAGTTCCAAACTTTTACCCCTCCTGAAAGGTACTTACTTTTTATTAATCAAAAGGTAGGGTAAATCTCATAAGATACAGCCATCTTGATCCTCAATTGATCTATATTTTTCGTAATAGTCCTTTAATAGATATGAAATGTAGTCAAAATTAACACGTTATTTATGTTTATGATATTTGTTTAGTGCGGAATTATCGAGGTCACTGGATAAACTTAATCAGGCATTACATTTTTGCACCTGATAACTAAATTCCATTTTATTTATTTCTCATCATGCGCCTATAAAGCTTTACAATTTTCCATCACGAGAAAGCATCAAAACGCACAAGTGAAAGTTCATGAAGAGGGAGCATGTCCATATTCTAAGAGGGAGTTGTGGAGTAGGTGGTAGAAGTAAGAGTCTGAAAATCAGGAGAAGCCTACTTCATCTGAGTTTCAGAATTATCAGGCCAGCTGCTTCAAACTGAAGCTCCTCAGATTTATTCTTTTCTTTTATTATCTTCATCTTCGTAGAAAAAGTCTGGGTTACGGGTTTTCATGTGATTTCTGAGCCATTTCCCTTCACATAGTTCTTGTTACACATATCTACAGGACAAAGAAATCTATCAAAGCATCTTTGAGTTTGTGGTGGTCGATCCATAAGTGCCTTCTAAGTTTACTTCCATCTACGGAGTTGGTGACACCGAGAATTTACAAGCGCACTTATTTCTGTTACGTATCCTTTTCAGTTATGGTTGAAGTTCAATAAAGCTAGAAGTGGAATTTTTCTTAGCATTCATTATCCAACTCTAGGCTTCTTTCTGGTCGAACACCTGTTTAGTATTCTTTTAAAGTTGTCTTAATCGGCTCTTTGTATGTGCCGATGTAGAGTCAGGACTTTCTGTTAAGTGGGATTTCAGTAGAACACTTTCTAATATATCATCTTTCCCGTGAAAACCTGCCTATATTGCCGGCTGAAATCTGTAGAAAATCCATTATATGGGGTTTTTCTCAAAATAAGCCAAAATCTTGAAAACAGGCAACCTTTTCAGCAGACAAATACACAAATGGGACATTTCTTTTAATGCAGATTTACTAAAAATACTCTTAGGTGTGACTAGAATGCGTAACATTAATTTTTGACTATGGTATTTTACCGATTACCTAAAGAAGGGATTTTTTGACAGTTGGATCATAACACGTTATCAACTTCAGTGATGAGGTTGCCACGACAAACTAGAGTTAGAAATTGTCGCGACCTGGCAACGTGATAGTGTGTAACCTGAACACGAACGCGCACACACAAATGACCCTCACATCAGTCATACAAGCCAATGGGCGCACAGTGCGGATGGGATCAATACACTCGGGATGCGAGAAGTTGATTGGTGGAGACGAACGACACACTGGCACGTAATCACATGTGTTTGTACGGAGTTGTCCTTTCCTGCCTTCTCGTTGCAAGAAGACTAATACACATCACCTCTGGTGAATCGGGTCATTTTCGTCAAATTAATATATTTCTCTCTCCTGCTGCATTGACATTTCTGTCTGCACTTTAGATTGATTCTTGCATTCATAACGACACAAATTTCAAGCATTTTCGACGGAATATAACTTAATAAATTTCAAAGGTAAGTTCAGCAACTCTGTCATAGAAAAAGTAACTGAAGAAAACTTTTTGTATCAAAATATTGTTATTCAAACCTGTATTGTCCAAGATTAATTTAAACTTATTATTATTGCTTATCAAAATAAAAGCTAGTTTAGGATTGTTTTAATAAAATAAGCGGTATGTAAATAAATTTAAAACGTTCTGAAAAATGAAAAAATATAAAAGATGTAGCACTTGCCCTTGTTGCAGATATTGGTTCATTTTTTTGTAAATTGGAAAATATTCATTTTCAAACTTACTTGTTCAATATTTGTCTGAAAATACTTTGAATGAAGCATTAAATATAATTGATTGTATGTATTTAAATTAGCCGGAATTTGGCATACATAAATGTATGATTTTACCCAGACTAAATGATCCGCTGCATGTAAGAAAATAATTCCCTGGTGAAAATCATGAGCATTTCTTTCTTTTAAAGTAATTATAAGAGAAGAATATTTGTAATCAGACTATGATACAATAAATCATAGCGTTCACCTCGAATATATTACTAGTAGGGCCGCTAGTTTTGATGGTTAGATAGTAAAATGCCAATTTGAATGCTTACTATGGACTGAATTTACTTGAACGATGAGATTATTGTGACCCATGGTATCCTGAAACACGAAATAGAAATCGTTCATCATAATAAATAATTGTATGGAGTGAACTCAGTGTGCGAATTTGTAATGAAAATACAAACAGGCGCAATTCGTGCATTTGCTTAAGGTATTTCTTTGAAATCCAAGCTTTATTTGTAAAGATCAGGTCATTCTGATGACTTCATAGATCAAAGGCAACTTTCTTACATCTCGTACAAAAATTCCTAGCTGCTTACCTAAATCTGCTCAACCGTCTGATATTGTGCAGGAATTAAAAGATTTCCAAAATTAGAAATTGCATGGTTATTTTACCTTTTTAAGGAAAACGTATTCTCATTCTCCAGTTAAATATATCAATATATTTGAAATATAGAGTACGTGGAGAATTGTCGATTTATAATCAGTATTGATACAGGCTTTCATCACTGACATTTATTTAATAGTTAGCAATTCTGAATATTTGGCAGGGCATTTATTGCGTACCATCTCGCAGGCCGCGACCTGATTTAATTACCATCTTGTATTTCTGACCGAAAACTACTTTAATTACTTGATTGCTAGAATTGAAATCAGCACCGTATCGTTGACAAGGTCGTAGCATATGTTTACAATGTCTTATTTTTATCAGTGCACCATCATGGCGAGGCTTAGTCCCAGGGATGAGTAAGCCTTGAAGAAGTTTTATTTCAGTGATAAAATGGGGTATCAGTTAAAGGATTATTCATGACGAAGCAAGCAGTTCACAAATTTTAATTGCAAGAAAATACCTAAAAAAGTGGAAATATGAGAGGTAATCTACAATTAATAACGGAAACTAAATGAAAGAATTAAAATGAAAGAATTTGGAGAACCCCAATTTATCATAGATCCAGATTTATCAGATTTTCAAATTTCAACTTCTCTCATATCATCTTTCCAAAATTTGTGTCATATGGTGAACCCGGATAAAGTTTTCAATATGATCTTTCTGATTTTGAAGCAGTTACGAGGCTAACACAATTAAAATTTTTACTTATTTATATTCAATTAATTTGCAAAATAAATAGAATTCTGTTTGACTATTTCAAGTTATTTACAGAAGGTGAATAGATTTAGAAGCAAGACGGCAAATGAATTTTAAAATAGGAAATATTTCTATTTATGACAACGTTTACTCATCAAAATTGGTATAATTTTTTGTTAAAATCCTTTTTTAAATTGAAAAATATGGTCAGTACAATTTTTCTGTAATTCTGTCTGATTCCTTTATATTAACAGCTCGTATTTAAATAAGAGTTAAAATATTTTCATAAGATTTTACCTCTTCATTTAAAATAACTTCTTAGGTCGCAGCGTCTCGATTTATTTTGTTGGAAAACTCATATTCCCTTCTTTAATTCATCAAAACTGTTGCTACTGGTCATGTTGCTCTATGAATGTGTACTTGTTCTGAATGCCCGATCACTGACCGTGCAAATAAGCTCGCTGAAAGCCGCTAGTGTATAGTAAATATTCAGTTGCAATTATTATTTTTTTAAATTAAGATAAAAATATTTACTGTTATTGGTTTGCTTTTATGCAAACATTTCAAAAACATCCAGATTAAATTTAATTATGAGATAAATTCGAAAAAAGCATTATATGACGTTTAATGAAAAAAATTAAATGCTTAAAGCAGATATTTTTATTTTCAAAATATTTATCCTTTATATTTCACTTCAAATTTTATCATTATTTGTCTTTGCTGATTTTTTGTCGGAGGAACATAGTTTCCACTGCCTTTTCTTAATTTAAAATAGGGGAGAAATGAAAATTATTGACTCAATTCTTATATCCATTAACATTAAATTAAATATTTATGAGAAGCATATGTTTTCCACAAAACCGAATTCATATAATCAATCATAGTGCTTTTATATTTCACTAAAATATTTATTCTAAAATGATCTGATTTAAATTATTTTTGGCCGTAATTGAAATTTCAATCCGTTTTAAAATCATTTTTGTTTTAAACGTGTTTGCGCTGCCTATGCTATAATTACTGTATTGTTGTCTAGACGTGTTTCTCTAAAATGGAAAAATATGTAATTGATGCATGTTATTAACATAATGATTCGGTTGTTATTTCCTTCGGTGTTAGAATTATTTAGCTTAAATTCTGCAGGTCATAGGTCATGAAGTCGAAGCTCATTGGTGTGCGCATCCATTATTATTCACAATGATTAATGAAAATCATTATAGTTTTGTCTGAGTGCTAATGTGAAAGCTTGACTCTGTTACGGGGTAGTTTTCCATTACTGAATTGAGCTCGGCAATTATCTAGCCATTTTATCAGGCGGTTGCATAGGAATTAGGTTCGAACAAGGGAGCAATAGCTTTCGTTATGAAATTAAATAATTTAAAGATAAAGTTTTATATAACGTGTCCTTTGTATGCCACAAAACATTTGATGAGTTCCTTTTTGGGCGAAATTGCAGATGAAGTACATGATTTTTTTACTAAAGGTGACCAGAATGTTAATTTTTTATTTATAATGAAATCTTTTAATATTTAAACAAAAGACGAAAATTTTACAAGAAGACGATTATTCCGTCTTACTTTGTAATCCAAAACAATTAAACTTTTTGTCCAATAATCATATTGAAAATAAGTGACAGTGCATATTTTTTAACTTATTTGAATTACTTTAATCTAAAATATTAACAGTTAAATTATAAATATTCAAGTAGGAAAACTATCTAAAGATGATTTCGCAAATGAGAAAATGGCAGCAAATAACTTAAAGTGGGTCAAGTCTTTAAAACCATGACCAAACTCCAGCAAAACAGTTAATCCATTCAAATAATGAACCAATAAGTAAACAGCAGCCATTTCAACTTAATTATAGTAATAACGCGTTAATCACCAAACTTAAAGACGCTCAAATTTGAATGTGGATAGCATTAATACGATAGCACTTTCCATTACTCTATGGTAAAAGAATTGATTGAGCGATTTATAAATTTCTTCTTACTAATTTATGAATTTGATTTACTGTGCGTACTCTCCCCCATTATATATATTTTTTCCCAAATAATAGCTGGAAGATTCACTGTATCGGAATCTGTTGCAGAATTTCAAAGTGCTAAAACATTTATTTTTTTCTAAAATTTGAAAACTGATATTTAAATCTGTTTATTTACTGATTACATAATTGAATTACCATGAAATTTCATTAATTTTGAGGGACATTAGGGGCGAATCTATAAAATACATGAGTAGTAAACGACGTTTTTACTTTATGTTTAAATAATTTATGGATTTAAATGTCTTTAAGTCTCTAAAAATTCAAATTTCAATTGTGAAATGTAAATCCGATTTGGTTCCTGACAATTTTCCTTCGGTTTTGCATCATGTGGCAAATTAGCAAAGAAGTTTTCAAACAGTTTTTTGGTAAAGAAAATACTTCAAGATAATCGTCATTTTCAGATTATAGCAAAAATGCTGCACAGTAAGTCATTTAAAAGAATTAAATTTCGTTTAAAATACGAGTTCCATTCCATAATCATATGTGGCATGAAACAGAGCTGAACCTCACATTAAATTTAGATATCCACATTTATTACAATAATATGAAGTAATATTTTTTAAAATAAAAAAGTTCAACTAATACTAAATCACTTTTGATGCACATTACCGACCGACCAAAACGTTGATTTTTTCTCATATCATCCAATTTCTGGCAATGTTTAAGTTTATTATTTTGATGAATAGGTTCGTTCTGTTCAGCTCAGCACAAAAAACAAAGTTATTCAAGTAATTCTGAGCTCTGCCCTCCAAAAATATTTGAAGATAAAACATATTAAACATCGTTGCTCATTAGAAGAAGAAAATGGTTTACCGTGTCTCGTTCTGCTACTTGAATTCGTTACCTTGTCACTG
This sequence comes from Hymenolepis diminuta, assembly GCA_900708905.1. Classification (NCBI taxonomy): domain Eukaryota; kingdom Metazoa; phylum Platyhelminthes; class Cestoda; order Cyclophyllidea; family Hymenolepididae; genus Hymenolepis; species Hymenolepis diminuta. The sequence continues at coordinate 384,431 of CAADRB010000015.1, read as the reverse complement.
GGTTCTAAACATATGAATTCATTCTGGAATCTGAGAATGTGAGCGCGAAATTAGTGAGCAATATCCATTAAGTAAAAAGGGGACTAATTAAGCTATCTATAAGATTATTTTACTGTTTTTGTGTACTTTTTCTTTGTCATGGTTAATAATAAGGCAATTCTTAACTATTGGCTCATTCAGTCTAGCTTATGATATAAATATTGTTTGATAACTTAACTCAGGCAAGTTGAGTGCGATTCTCCATCTTTTATCAATGACAGAATTGATCATCACACTGATCTCAATATTTACAGCAGATTCACTTATTTATTATTTGTATTATGATGAAAGACCTTTGTATTAAGATGAATTTTGCCTATGCGTCAATGAATTTCAACGAATAATACTAAATCTTAAATTAATTTGTACATATTTTATTTTAATTTGATTAAACATTTTCAGTTAAAAAATATTTTAACGATTTCAAGTAGATCCACATTTTTAGTGATAAGAAAACGACTACTGCTTTCGGTAAGTAGAAATATATTTACCATATTTATGGCGTCCATCTAACTAATTAGGCCAATCAATATATTCCTTTAAGCAAATTCTAGTATATTTGCATTATATTTAAAACAATTTTTAATTTGATTCTTAAAGATTCAAAACTTCAATCCATAAAATGACATTTCCTTTAGATGGAATCACAAACAACCTATTATATTGGAAATCAACCCAACGTACAACAGGGCTTACAGGCTGTCAAAGGAGGTACCTATATTCAACCAAGCACCGGGGCTCAAGATAGCCTCCAAACGGTCTACTACCCGCAAGGAACTCAGCCACAGGTGGTCCAATATCAACCTCAGCCCCAAAATCAGGCTCAATCCCAATATCAATCTCATCCTCAGACGCAATCACAACCTCAATATCAGCCACAACAAATCTACCAGCCTCAACAATTTCAGCCACAGTCAACAAATCAACAATCAGCAGTTTACTACTCACCTCAATCACAACCTCAAACATCACAGAATTATTATCAAGCACAGCCCGTTCAACCTGCTCAAACTAGTCAACAGGTATACACTATCGGAGCTTCTCCACACCGGCAGATTCAATCTCAACCTCAGTACCAAAACATGGCTCAAAGACAACCACAACAAGCTCCACAATCTCAACAACTATTCTTCTCGCCATCACAACAATCTCCACAACGTGTTGTTTACGCCAGTTCAACTCAAGGGCAGTCTGGAGTGACCCCACAATACCAACCTGTTCAACAAGCTGCGTCGCCAACTCGTGTTGTGCAGTACTCACCTCAAACTTCTTATCAGCCTAAACAAGAACCGATTATACAGCCTCAGATTTCAGTAAGACCAGTGGCTTCCCAGCCGGGACAGCAAGTAAGTTATCAACCTCAGCAAACCATGTATGCCGCGCCCACACAGCCCCAGGTAATTAGGATGAACCAGAATCCACAGCAGTCCTATGTGCAAAACGTATCTCCTATCGACCGAGGTGCATACCAGACGCCAACGGTAGCCAATCAGCAGACAGGAAGTTATCAACCAATGGGAAAGGCTGTGCCCGTCACCATGGCTACGCCTCCGCAGCAGTACCAGCCACCGCAGCAGCAACCGAGCCTTTCTCAGTCGGTGCCTGCACAACAACTTCAACAACAGAGGCCTATTCCTCAAGCACAACCAAGACCCCAGCCCCCACCTACTAGTCCTACTGGAGCTACACCGAAATTTCGTCAACTTGTAAGCAATTATTTTAATGCTAACGCTTATATCTACGTTTCCTAAAATGGCTTGGTTACCTAATCATATAATCGCAATTCTATTTAGACCATCTTAAAATACTTTTGATATGATATTTTTAATCTGTATTTAATACCATGTCCGAATTTTGGCCGTGAGTTTGAATACATGTCAATTTGATCGACTTAATATTATTAAATGATTTTCTTGTAAATGTGAAGAGAAGTATTTCAGAACCAGCACAAATATGATAATAATTGATATTTTTAGTTTATAACTAATATAGTTTGTACTTCTAAGAAATCTTTATTTACCAATTATAAAGTACGAAAATAAACGTGGATTCAAGGTTTATATTAATTTATCATACAATCATTTGACCTTTAACTGAATGCTCACCTGGAATATAATTGAAAATTTTTAGGAAAACATAGGAGCGCAACATTTGAATAGAAACGGGAATTTTTGATTTTATTATTTTTGGAAAATTTAGCCAAAACTGTTCATTTCTGAAGGGACATGACTTATTACTTATTATTATTACTTATTACTTCAGGAATGCAACGGATAGCCGTACATTTACTCATTTGCTAAATAATTACAAATTCTATTGCACACAGAAAAGGGTTCAGCTATTCTATTTTGTTTTAAATTCAAAATTTTATTAATCGTGGGAACCTTCAAACTATCGATTATTTTTCTGTTAAATCTGTCGTATTTGTCGAGTAAATTTCGTTCACTGCAAATGAAATTTCCCATTTTATGAATGATTAATGGGAATGATTTGTGGGACAAATCTTTTCAATTTAAAATTTTAATTATTCAGACCGCTTAACCAACTGTGGATATCATTTTTTTAATTAACTCCTTATGGATATTTACTTTCTTCGAAATTCTAACTTATTGCATTATTTGGGCAAAAGTCGTCTTTATGGATTCTATTAAAATAATGCACACGTGGTAAGACTAATTTCACAAATTCCTTTTGCCGTGTTCTACATATACGCTTAGCTAATAAAGCGGTTATGTAAGTGACATAGTGGCCTGGCCATATGCCACCACCAACCTTGGTGGAAAAAATTCTTCACCACTCTGATACCGTTCTCCTTTTCGCATTACTTCCTCTATATGTGATTGAATGGACACTTAATTTGTACCATTCACGTATTTGTCTCTTCCTTCATCCGAATGCAAAGAATTACGCTAAATGTAATAATTTTACCGCATTTTTACCAGGAAAATTTTCGTTCTGAACTTTTAATTAATAGTTTCATTACGTCTACATTTTTTAATTTTATTTTCAATACATTTTTCGATTTTTATTTAGGATATGAAAATGTATGCAAAGCGATTTAAATTTCCAAAATAGGGCTTTATATGTAAAGGACAGTCGTTAAGATGCTTGTTTCAAATTTGGAAGGAGTCTTAAACTCTATTATAGAATGTTATTCTAAAAATTTCACACTAGTTGACTGTCCAGAATGACTGATGCAAACAGTAAAATGGTCTCATGCCCAATTTCCAAATAAATATTCGTTAATTTTCGACACATAAATAATTTTATTTGCAAGAAAGTAGTTTTATGTATAATACTATTTACATTCGATTAATATGCAATGATGACAATTAGAACGGGATTTATTTATTTAAAATATCTGCTTAAGTACAGATATGAATCGAGATTACACGAACAACGACTCAGTTAAATCGACCGGTGAGCGTAAACTCATCCAGGATCCTGAGAAATAAAGTATAGATTTAAAAACACTAAGGCAAAATAAATGATAAAAGAATAAAATAAACAATAGGATAATTTTTAAATTCAAAAGAAGCGAAATTTTTTAAATTCATAGACACGTGTCTCAACTTCTGCTCGACCAACCGTCCACTCGTTCACACCTACAGTGAAAAAACAACTGTTGTTTCATGATTCAGAATTGTTTTATTTATTTGCCCTGAGTACCAACTTCAAGATTATTACATTATATTTTGTTGTGGTTCCTATTTTCGTGATCGGAGATATTTTAAAAGCAAATATACGTTTTAGAAATATATATCTTGTGCCCTTTCTTTCTCTCATAGACTTTTATGTATTTGAACATTGACAAAATGAATATAAATATTACCGAAAATAGTAATAACAGCATTGTGATCAAATTTTATAATATTTGTCAGTTAATTTAGTTTTCTCAGGGTTGCCAGCTTTCAGTTTTCCTTTTCTTTGCAATGAAAGAACTTATATTTTGGTAGTATATTCGTTTTTTATTAACCATCAATCCATTTTCCACATAGTACCAAGCATTTCGTTAATGTAACTCTTTTTGTGAATTTCAAGAAGGGTATTTATTTGCGAAAATAAAGCATAATTTGATACAGTATTTTGGTGATAAATTTTTCTTCCTTCATTATTCGAACAAAAACGTTAAAGATTTTGCCACAGGTCGGTGATTTTTAACTTTCTTTATCGATGTCACCAGTTGTTAACTCTCATTCATAAATACAAATTTTTCCTAATCTAACAGTGCAATTTAAGTAATCCACGACAAAAATATGAAATATTCATCAACTTATGCGGTGAGTTGAATTTGCCTCTGTAACTAAAGTTTCCTCATCTCCAATTCCCATTCATATGCAAAACAATCGGAATTATTAAGCTACGTCAATGTTTTTAAAGAATTTTTCTAACAAATATTTATTGTAAATTTCTATCTGAGCTTATTAAACGTTTAACGTTTTGAATAGGACTTGTATCTACTTTTTTCGTATACAAAAGTTTAGCCTTTTCTCTCAAATCAGAATAAAAAACAATAAATTTTTAATATTGGTACCTCTAAGGATGTATTCGTTATTGCATTTGATGCCACATTTGTAATATAATTAATATGTGCTATTAATAAAAATAGGAATTAAACAAAGTAATTGGTTATAATTTCATCATTCAATGCTTGTTACTTCATTACTCATCATACATACATACATTCATACATCAATTAAAAAGGTATCTCAATTTATTAAACCCATTTCTCCAAATTTTGAATTGGTATATTGGTATACAGCAACTGTATTACTACTTTTGGTAAAATTTCAATATCAATATTGATCCTTCTATAAACATGCTCAATATCTGTCAGACGTATACAGAAACGAATTAACTTACCCAGATCCCTAAAATGCAGGCAAGAAATCGGGTAAGCAAAGCATGCAGACAACAAAATGGTGCATACACTAAAATATTCTACATATTTTACTAATTGTCACCTAAAGAAACTATATCATAACTCTTTAGCATGCAAAGTCTTTTAGACATTTTCAGGTCAGTGGTGAAAATTTAACTTGAATAAAATAGTGAAAGATCACTCAAGTTACCAAATAAAGCATATCTTGGGAAATTATTACTGCTCTAATACGAGTGGTGATTTAAGCATGTGGATCTTTTTCCATTTAAGTAAAAGTTAAAACAGAGAATTTGATATTTTACGTTGATAGCAACCAAGAAGAAGTATGGATCGAGGATATAATAACGCCCCACCACAATTTGTCCAGCAACCCGCTGGTCAGGTGACCGTCAATGAGGGCGACAGCATTATCCTCAAGGCTGTTGTCAAACCTGCTGGTGACCCCACGCTTGATGTTCAGTGGCTCAAGAATGGAGTTGTTCTTTCGGCCTGTAAGTTGACTTTCTTGCTTCATTATGCATCATTGTTTTCATTACAATAAAGCAAAAAATAAAATATTTCATTGTGAGGAGGCAACTCCAGTAAGGCTAATAAATGATAAGATGATGGAGATTTAAAATATGTTGATAGAAAGGTCAGTATATCAAATAAGTCTTGCTTCATACGATTTTTGGATTCCAGCTGTACGCTTTTCACCTTCAACAATTAAAATGTCATTATTTGTTCCCTGGGTTACTGTATATATTCTTATGTTCGATGTCCAGCGCTTATTGACCAGTTATTTAATTATGATGGTTAATGTTATAACGTGACAAAATAGAAATACTGGTAGTAACCTCACAGAGCAAACCAACCTAAAAAATCCAGTAATATAGCAACTTAGCACAGAAGCTAATAACCCACAACAGAATACAAGGTACGTTATTGTAAACACGCGTGTACTAACGAAACTCGCTCTCAATCGGCACCGGCTTAAACAAATAGGCATAATCGCAGTGTCTTTTATCAGTGGAAAAGAAAGAAGAAAATTACTTTTTTATTAACAGAAGAAATATTGGTAATGGGGGAAAATAATAACAATTTCTTCTAGTGATTGGTTTTGCCATGTCACTTGAATAGTTTTCAAAGGCTTAGAAAGTAGAATGATCTTAAATGATACTGACCACCTAATATGATCCTAACATTAGCAGAGCTAAGGTAGCCGATATGGACTTATGCTTCCCTATTTATGAAAAATAACTCACTTTTCATTTCATACTGATCAGCTAATTGATATGGTCATATAAGCTCTCTATACCAATTTATCTCTGCATATGTTGATGGAAGGGTAACTTTATCTACTTTTCGGTAACAACTTAGCATTGCGAAGCCGAGATAGCCAAAACAATTTGACTTTACGGAGCTCGATGTGTAGTATTCAGTCAAGGTGATCAATTTGATAACCTTAATTAGTATAATTATATAACAAGATATAGTTTAACAACAAATGAAAAAATGAAACATTCCTTTAAAATGCATTAGAAGACTTAGTAAACGAAATTACTAAAACACTATTTTGTACAGTGAAGTGGACATTGAATGGTCTTTATTCTGTTAAGATAAGATAATAACCTCATACAAAGCAAAATTGGAATTTTCTTGACGTGTAAGAGACAGAGATTCGAGTGTGGCTCATTAGAAAAACATTAAAGAACCGTAGGGAAATGGCTAACGACTGCGAGCTGCAAAGTGTAAAATAAGACAAAGAAAACAGAAGATTAGGGGCAAAGGTTAGTTAGCCTGTGTGAATAAAATCGGTAAAATTAAATAAGAGGAGAAATCAGGGATAACCGTATAATATAAAGACGCAACAATAACAGTTATTTTGATTATAAGAATGGTTATACTTATAATATTACTGAGGTTCAAAATGAATGCTTCTTTTCATTTCGGGTACTTGGACACTGTTATGAAATTCACTAGAAGTGACAGGCAAAATCAAATTAATTATGACGTAATAACAATTAAAGCCATTTTATTATTATTTCAGCTTCTCGTCATAATGCCGTTTTGGATCGTGGATATGCTGAATTCCAATTTCTATACACCAACACCACAGATTCAGGAGAGTATGTCTGTGTTGCCAAGACGGCTAATGGAACTGCTCAATCTTCCCCTTGCCAAGTCACGTGAGTAGTTTTATGAATTACCATTGCTTTGATAATTGAAATTTTTTCAAAAGTTATAAATCAACAATTAACCAAAACTTCATACACTGTCATTATTGTCCTAAATAAATTCGTATAGTTTCAGAAACTGATCTCGATTTACTCTGAAGTTCATTATAGGACAATCTCCTGCAGCAGTATTTGATAAAAACTTCCTACCTCTATCTGAATTGATTAAAATAGGACCTTTACTGAGTCTTGTCAATTAGAGGTGACAGTCAAAATAACATCTCATCATCAAGTCCAGATAGGATATCCTTATTAAAACTTTGGGTTCATACTCCTTATGGACACTTGTCATACTTGATAAAAGAGGAAATGTGCCAAATATGATTGTTGAATCTGCAACGTCTACAAAAATAATGTTTGTTTAAATAGCATCGTGCCAGAGGATAGCGTGATCACCGACTCCCAGCTACCCGAAGAATCAATGATCATGAACTTGGCAGCAATGGAGAATCAACTTGCCATGAATGGTACATCAAGACGTGAAGACGAGGTTAAATTTACAACTCCACCCCAATTTCTCCGCCCTCTCCTTCCACAAATCAACTTGAAAGAGAATGAAAGGGCCAAGTTTGAGACTTTTGTGCAGCCTTCCAATGACCCAAGTATGACTGTTGAGTGGTTCAAGGATGGGGAACCACTTAAAACTGGTGAGTTATCTTTGATATGATTGTGACAAACAGTAACATTCTATTTCTTGACAAGTACCTCAAAGGCTGATGGTCGGTATAGCTAACACAAGTTATTAGTGGCTAAAAAATCAACAGAATCATTAATGCTATTTTGCATCTATTTCGCATGGCCACTTATCCATATAAAAGCAAAATATTGTAAGTGAATGGCAGCAAATTTAAAGGAGTTCTGTAGAGGATTATGACCGCAGAAAATGCATCGTAAATCACTGCCACACTTCTTATCCATTGGTAATTGACACCAACTCCAGTAAATGGTATTTTTAGTTGCCGATATAGTCAGAATGCCAAAGGCAATGTTATTCATATTCATTTTCGCCCGCAAGGACTATTTTCCCTAGTAATATTCGATTTCAATCTTTTTCTAAAGAACCGATAATAAGTAAGAAGTTCTTTCACAGTTTTAAGATTGCAGTTATGATAAATGGTTCATAAGGGGGCTAAATTAGTATTTTAAATCATATTAGTGCTAGAAGACTTGAGATAAACCGATTTTAGTCAAATTTAGTCGGTTATTCTAGCAATGAATTTTTGCCGATTTCAATGAGAAAGTCGATAAGGAGTGTTAGAAACTAGCAATTATAGAATATGCTACCACTGCATAGCTAGCTTGCACATCCAGTACTTACTTTTTAGTGAGGATAAAATAAGATTGGATTGGATAGTACATTTCCTCTCAGAAATGTACCCTGGCAGTCGGTTTATAATTCATGTTTCTTCGGTTAATATAATTAATCAAAAAATTCGAAACTTCTTAGAACGGGATTTCATGATGTAAAACAAAGTAAAAATAAAGTATAGGATTTTAACTCTTTTAAACAATACATTTGGCTAAAGTTCACTATTTCTTGTACTTTAATAACAGGACGGATCTTTATTTATTCACTTTAAATGTTTTATTTTTCTAGTAAATGACTAAAACCATGTGACTAAAATAAAGAAAACTTAAGCTGAAAGATTTATTTTAATGCCAATTATTTTAAAATGAATTAATAACCAATACTTTTTTTATTATCGTTCAAGGTTTTTTATCGCAAAAAATATTAATGACTACATTATTTAAAAGTGACAGTCATGCTCAATTTGTTCATTTCAAAGAGGGAATTTATCAATCACTAAAACCTATTGAATAAAAATTGCATTTTGAATATTTTTTAATATGAGTTATGAGAAAGTTAGCCTAACATAGGCCTGTGTGCATATTTTATCCCCCCTTCCAATAGCTATTTCAGAACCGAACGCAAAGTGGCACATTCTTAAGCAACATTTTATTTTCAATACAGCTTGCTATGAAAGTAAAGTGTCTGCCGCAGTAAATAGTGTTAATTTGCCAAGAAATATAAAGCTTATTTATTAAATAGGAACATGCTTGAAAGATTAATGATCCTCTCTGCTTTAATCATTTAATGTCAGCCGTAAATGCCACTTAATTAAGATTGAAGCTTGAATAAAACCTTTCCAAATCGGCAGTTTCATGCTTAAAAAATATATTATTTATAAGAAGCGTGTGAAAATTCCTATTTGGGGAAGTGAATAAAATTCTCTTGGATATAACAAACTTATTAAGACAAAGTTGATCATGCAACCGTTCTTCTAATGTCTGATTTCACCTTTATTTTGATTCCTCCAAAATAAAGGCTACTCTACTGAATTCATGACGAAGGGAAAATATCCGACCTTAAATACTGATATAAATATGACTCTCAAAACGGAACATTACAAGTGAAATCCGGAGAGAAAATAAATTCTAAAGATAAAAACATCGAAACAGAAGTATGATAATCATTGAGTTTCGTAGGTCCTTCCAGTTAATGCACAATAATATGAAAGCCATAAATCCTTTTGTCAAATTCGTACCTTAGATGCGATTTATTGATAAATGAATTTATTATAATTTGAGAGTGCGTACCTTAGCGAGAGTAAGCTATTAAATAATAAAATTGGCAATAAGATATTCACAATTAAAACATTTCCTGAATTGAGTTATTTGATATTTTGGGGTACAATCTCTTCATTTTGTGCACATTCTTAATTTTAGGCTGTCGCTTCACAGAGACCATGGACCGTGGCTACGTCATTCTTGATATTCATTATACATATCCCGAAGATAGTGGTCAATATTATTGCGTTGCTAAGAATAATGCTGGTTCCACTCCTAGTAATGTCGTCGATTTGACGTAAGAGTTTCTTTATTTTTGTTCTTATTTACAATTGATAATACTACTTATACCACATAAAATTATTACATCATGTCACATTAGGCTCAAGTTATTGTATAAATATAATTTACATATTTCTATAACTGTTATTTTAGTTGCAAAGGTGGAACGGGAATCGTTACTGATTCTGTTCTCTCTGCTGAGTCTGTTCACTACCTTCAAAGTCTAGATACTCTTGAAACCTCAACTTTGTAAGTTTTGCTATTGGTTATATAAAACCATATATTAATTTATAAACGTCCATAAAAACATTTAACATTTATATTAATCGGAAATTTCTAAATATTTAACCTATTTGAGAAAACAAACAGCATTTAGCGGCGATAAGATGAATTGAACTTAAAGTATTCAGTTTCCATAGCAATGATTGTCTTTGAGACTATGACTTAAGAAAGTTGTTCTGTTTTGTTGAAGACAAGGCATTCATTTAGTTCGTTTAGATGACCAAGCAAAAATTTTAGTTAATTTGATTAAATTCCAGTTTTTTAGAGCACACTTTTGAATTTATTTTTTCATCATTGGATATTTTTTATATTTCTATTAGTGAAAGTTTTACTTCTAGATTTGGCTAAGTTCAAAATATTAAGCGTTGGTGTCACTTCCACCCTTATATTTGGAAGGCAGCTCATTAATAGGGACTAAGAATTATTGTTAATGTGAATTCATCAAACTGTGATCAAGACTAAAATGCTTCCATTGTTCATTCTAGACAAGATCAACGCTACACTGAGACAGAACAGCAGCCAGCTGCTCCCACCTTTGAATTGGAGCCAAAGAATACTACAGCTATTGAAGGTTCTCCATTACGTCTGCTTGTCAAAGCTGGCGGATATCCACCTCCACGCGTGCAATGGCTCATCAATGGTGACATTCTACCTACCGTAAGCGCATATTAATCTTAATGTAAACTGTGTATGTTAGGAAGAAGTGAATGAATGTGACTGATAAAATTACTTAACTGTAGTATTCCAGGAAAAAAATTCTCCCCCTTATAATGCAATTTCCAGGGAAAATACCACGAAATTTTGACTAGGATATCACTTTTTGGTTATTGCATTTGGTATTTATGACTTAATTAAGGAGCAGACTATAGTTTTTAGTTAATATTCAGAAGCCCAGGACACTGAGAAGATGAACCAAAGCAGACCCGCAGGCAGTGATTCCAAATAATTTGATGTGGGAGTAACAGTTTATTGTGCAAAAAGTGGAGTGAATTTGCAGAAGCATTACTTCGAGATTCAGAACGATGAGAGATAAATTGGAAATTTCGAAACAATATAGTGGGTCAACTGTACTTAGGCTAATCTCCTTATCATCTCTCCTGAGAACAGGATCAATGCAGGATGGAACTGTAATATTACTGTGAAGCAACCCCGTCAATTTAATTGTAATGGCCCATAAATTTTCTTCTTTGAACTTGACTCATACCTTTTTTATTTAAACTTTAACAGCCCAATTCGCAACTCATTTTAAGCGTTTTTTAGTCAGCTCGAGTGAAAATCTGTTCATACTACTCTCTCTGCTTTATTTGGGCTGCGATTAACCGCTAGGATGATTGCTTTAGGTTAAATCAACTTCCAATAGTCTTTTTCATAATGAGGATCCATAGGTGGCTCTATTTTGCGTCTTTATTCTGCAATAAGTTATATGCTCGCTAGTGAAAATAAGGATAAGTAATCGCAATATATTAGTTGGCTTTGTTCAGAATAACATTGAATTGTTTTAATCACTGGTTTTGAACGCTTGCATGATGATGAGCGTGGCATAGGGTTGAAATTGGCATAAAATGTGCATAAATTTGTCTTCTGTGCTTTTCCAAAGAACATTTTATAAGTAATTAAATAGAAGCTGTAATTTATTAGTCGTTAGGTTGGTCTGGAATGGTATTTGGATTTAACATTAATTCGTGGAACAAAGTGTTAGTTTTTATTTGAAACAACGCCATAATTGGTTGCAATCTTGTAAATTTTAAAATTAAGCTTTCGAATTGCTCTTTCTGAACAATCTGGAATACCATCCAAGGTAAATTTTCTCACAACTATTTTATGGAAGTCAATTGGCCAAATACCTCGTGTTCCACATTTTAGAAACTATTCGTGTGTTCCTTAATTTAGCAAATATAAACAAATAAAAGGATTTCGTAGGCTTTTTTTAATCAAAATTAATAAATTTTGGTCCATTAATAATAGTTTTTATAGTAATTTTTATAATTTTATATGTAAATTTTTATAATAATAAATAATAAGCATCGGTAATTTAGATGCCAAAGTAATAAATGATGTGGATTGCAAAAATAATTACATTGAAAGTTCAAGAATTTGAATATATCATTTTTCAATTTATTTCAGAGCGGTGGTGGAGGTGCCTGGCGTATCTATAATGATGGGGGTATCAGCTACTTGGAATTCAATCGCTGCGGACCACCTGGTGAGTATACGGTTACCGCTGTGGCAAAGAACAATCTTGGAGAGGCTCATGCTGAATGCAGTCTTGTCATTGATCCTCAACCCGATTTCCGACCGGATCTCAAACATGTTGCTCCAGGTAAGAGCTCTCTGCTAAAATCTGGAAACTTTGAATATACTTCCATATTAAGAGCAATTTCTGCTTGTTACCTTCAATATGGCTCATAGTAATCAATTTCTGCTCTTTCCACTTGATAAAAGTGATGGATTTAGTAGTTCACTTGTATGCACTGTTTCTACAAAAATTGATCAATAAGACAGCTATCAATACCAAGATTAAAAATTTGTGCTCTCATTCAAGGCGAACCATTAGTTATTCTGCCCTAATTAATTCTACATCGCACGCTTTTATGAAGATCTTAAATAGGTAAATGAAAATATTTTTCTAATGATCGCATTTGAGAAATGAATACAGATAGTTTTCTTATTATTTTAAGATGTTATTATTACAACCGAAGGATTTACGATGTTTAATCATCAAAAGTTTCTGAACTCAGATGACGATAAAACAGTTCAGTAAAGGCAAAGGTGAAAATCACTTAACCGTAGAACTAAACAGTCAAGACATCAAGGAGTCTACCCGTGATTTTGTATACTGGTTGTAAGGTTAGTCTGACAAAATACATAATTGTATTTTCCTTGTGAAATTGAAGTCTTTTAAGGAAATACTCGATAATTCTTCTAGATAATTTTAAAAAAATAAATTTTGTTGTACAAGCTACAAGTTGAAGTATTACTTAGAGATAAGAATTGATATGTATCTCTCTTAACTGATGGTTGGTACAGATGCAAGTTGACATAAAAATATCTTGGAATATCAAAAAAGTAGCAAATATTTTGATGCATCTGCACAATATAGATTGCCATCCAAATACTTTAATACATTTAAAATTAATGAATTAACAAATAGTTGATCGCATTTTCCATTTTCATTAAACTGCAATTTCATAAAAATTTCTAGTTCAACACTCTTAGCATGTGGTTTTAACATTTAGTTCATATTTGGAGGACGTTACGGTCACATACCCGGTCACAAATACAAGTTCTTGCATAGATTAGAGGTTATCTTATGAAAATCTTATATCTTCTCCCTCCCCCCCTCCTTTTTTTCAGAAAATCCGTTCAGACGCATGGCCAGCCTGAAACGTGTGGAGCGAACAGACGAGTTGAAGCACGCATTTGAGAAGACCAAACCGAAGGTTCTCGAACTTCATAAGCTTGAACGAAGTGAGTGACGCTATTTTGCACCGACATAGTACCTTTACAAGCAAATCTAGGGTGCCCTTTAGGCAAATTTATTTCTAGCTATTAAATTATTGATGATTCCAAAATTATGTTATTAAAAAATCTTTAAAGAAGCGAGTGATCAACATGGTCAAGTTATAGGTATGCCATGCTCATGATCAGAGCTTATTGGTGCACCTTTAATGGTATGGACTGCAAAGTATTCGAGAACTACGTTAAAATACGAGAAGACGTCGGAGAGAACGCGTCTTGAATCTATCACATCTTAGTATATTATGCCAAATACAATCATTAAGATAGACAAAGGAACTGTATCTCCATGGAAGTTTACAATGTGACCAGGCATTAAGATCCTAAATACCACATCGGTGATCAACGACACTGGTTAATTCTACTCAGAAAAGTGGGGAGATAGATGCACGTTTCTTATGCGTGAGGCTGGTAACACCGTCTTTTATAGTCTGCAAAATATGTGGTAAAATGTAGACCATAAAAATACATATCGATTCCTTCAGATGGTAACTTTCAACAATTAAGATAAATTAAAGCGAAAATTGCGACCATGCTTAATCATAAAATTTTTAATGATATCCCATGTCTCTCATACTTTTCCTTTTAGGAAACAGCCAGACTGAGGGCCTGAATGACACCGAGCAACTCTATGCTCAAGTTCAGGCTTCATTGCGTTCTAATCGTCGTTCGATCACCGGTGATCCAGCTCGCACGGCTCAGCCACCGGTGCCACGTCCACCTCAACAACCACAGCCACTTCAACAGCCGAAACCACAGCCACCACCACAAAAATCCATGGCTTCACCAGCTCAGCAGCCCGTTGTTATGCAGGTGCGTTTTTACTTCAGAAAAGAGGAAGTAAACTCACTTTTTAAATTAAATGGAAGGACACTTGGAAATTTTTCTTTCCTCCTCGGATCCAAGCATTTATTTAGTATTAAGCTCTTGATTCATTTCACCTTAATCTCCGTAATTTAGGAAATAATTTTGAGTGCAGTCTACATTCATAATGCTTTAGCCTTAAAATTAAGGCAAATGCAAAATAATGAGTAAAAAATATCCACAGAAACTTTACCATAGTTCTTAAAAATAATTATTGTAAAGACATATAATTGAACATTTCGATTTATAAATTTTCACACGAATATTTCTCACTAGCACATTGTTTAGCCGCCTTGCTTTTCTCGATATTTCTAATTTATCTAAAAATTCCAAATCTCTAAGGTACAGATGATTACAAAAATATTAAATTTTGAAAAAGTTTCAAAAATATGTATAAACGATTTTACCGCGTATAATTTAACGGAAAAAACACCTACAGCAACATATGCAGCCCCAGACACAGCAAATGCAGCAGAATGTTGCCATGGAGGTAAGCTCCGTCAATAGATTAGATCGAATTGATTTTTATGGCTTTTTTATGTTTTTTTGCATGATATTTCTAGATAAGTGCTCGAAAAACAGTGCTAACAAATAAACAAAACGGCTTCTTGGATGCTTCCATTTGAGCTTTTGCCAGTAAAATAAAACGTTATTTGGAATAAAGTTTTGAGATAACTTTTGCGATCTATACAGGCTTGACAACCCAGTTTTTCCAGATAGAGGAAAGAGACAGAACTCAATTCAATTTGGCATAAACCCACGTCTTTCATGACCTTGAAATATAAAAATGGGCCAATAATATAAATATAAAAGGAAATATTGCAAGCATAGATAATAAAAAATGTTGTTTTCTCAAGAGGCAATATTTGAAAATATTTTCTCACATTAATATATTATTTTAACTTTATCAATCACAAAATGGACTCCCAGTTGAGATTGATATTGGGCGACGGAATATATCAGCACAGGCGATGAATAAACACGAGTGACAAATCATTGTACTACATTAGGTCTTTTGGGTGGCACTATCCTTTAGATCTCTCTGTTATCTAGTTTTTCTAGATCTTATTCCCGAAAATATGTCTCAGTCAGATCCGAGGAATTCTTGTATCCGATAACAGAATAAGCGTTCAACGAGTAATTGAAAGTGAATAGAATGATGGGAAGGTAAAGTAAATGTCCATTTCCCAAATCGGAATGCATCAAGCAGTTTATGAGAATAATAAATTTTTCCCACGAATTAACAACTTACAGCGCCAAATGCCACCTCAAGTTCAGCAGAAGTCCCAGCCTTTGAAAATACAGGTAAGTTTCGTAAGTAGAAAAGTGCAGCTCTATTTTTATCTGGAAAACCTTCGGTCTTCCATAAATCTTCAGATGATCCAATAGTACTAGTTTAATGCTTGAAACTTTTCTACCAAATAAACACAATATTGCTTTGACCGCATTATTTTTCTGCTAATGTCTGAGGATTTTAGCTTCCCTATTATGTTGTTAATGATTACGTGATTAAAAATACAGATTTAACTAGTTTTATATTTAAGGAATGAACTTAGAATGTAGATTTTATTTTGCTTGTTAAAATGACATCAAAAGCCACGAGTTAAAGCATGTTATCAGAATGATATAAAAATGGAAAAATATGTTTTAGTCTGAAAGTTACAGACAATTTCTCAAGAATTCAGAAACTTCCATCAAAATTATGCAATCTGTGCACATTGGAAAAGACGAAAGGTTCTTCAGCAATACTAGAACTAACCAATGACTGTTTTTTATTTACCGTACGCTTCTCCCAATTGTCTTTAGCAACATTTGAAGTTACATGATCGAAATATGCCAAAGACAGCTCTAAGGCAGGTAAACTCTGTCAATCAGTAAAACCAAATTAGCTTTTGGCATTCGTTTAATATTTATTTGCTCGTTGTGCAGTTTAGTTCTTGAGTAGAAGTGACAAATATATTTGAACGACTCCTATTTCCACCTGCTCATTTCACTAAAAACGGAATTCTAAGTAAAATTAGCTTATGACCTGACAATTTAAATACTACGGGTATAGATTGCTAAAATGAATCGTCATTCTCTTCAGATGACACAATTTGATATTGTCGGACTATTTAAGTAATTAATCGCTTAATTAGTTTAAATCTATGGTTGGATTCGATCTTTTAATAGAAGGGCTTATTACTGAAAAAAGGGTCTCATCATGTTAAAGATGGCTAGTTAATAGATCCAACTTAAGAAAGGAATAATAATAGAATATCCACGAGTGAATTTTGGAGTTTTCATATTTTTCTCTATCAACCTAACAGGTGTAACTTCCTTTTCACAAAATAAATTTCTAAATTACATTTGACAGATTTATTCTTCTTATTTTATTTAGTTAGCTCTTGTCCACGATATTCGTAACTTATTTCCCAGTTGATTAAAATGAGTGGCAGTTCAATTCGCCTTAGTAAATTTATTTGGCCAAGGAGGAGCTAGAAAACACTACCTAACCTAGTTTTAGCATAACTGAGGTTGCTTGTATTCATCTTGAATTCTAACTGAAAATGAGTCAACGATGAACTGTTTCCAAACATAGCCTGAATTGGAATAATTTGTAATTAATTTGTAAAAATCTTGGATATTAATTGCATTTTTAAAAAATATGAACTGGGAAAATGAAAACTGTGAAATGAACCAAAATTTCTGATTAAATGAAAGTGCAATTTGAGAAATAGTAAATCAGTTAATATGTACAAAGAATTTTAAAAAAATACCTGCAATGATTGCATGACAGCTTATTATTAACGTAGTAGGCAGAATGTTGATTTATTTTCTCTAAATATACCTTCTGAATTGTCTTCAGCAGCAGATGCAGCCTCAGCTCCAGCAACAGATGCCTCAGGCTGCACCAGTACAGGTAAGCTCCATCAGTAGAATTCTGATCAATAATATTCACTGGCTTTCTGTCAGACTGCATGATGTTCCTACTTAGTGCTTGAGTAGTTAGTAATGGCACATTTGTCCACCGGTTTGCTCTTAAATCATAAGTTTTTTTATTTAAGTGAATAGTCCAGAGCAGCTAACTGGTACTTAATAAGATGTTTTAGCACAGCATAACTCGTTGGAGTTCACTTGAAATGGTATAATAATGAGCAGTAGTAATAGTGTCTGGCTAATAATAGAGATATATCAAGGTCCTCTCTTTGCTAAAGCTATCTGGAGGTTACTGGTCTTAATATATTGCCTAAAAATTTAATGAGTAATACGCACGTTTATTCATCGTCCACAATGGTTGAGTTGAGAATCGAAGAGAACCGATTAACGTTTCATCTCATCCATTTTTGCGCTGAAGGGCTTCTGATCTGTAAGTTATTACTAACTATACAGTCGTCTTATTCATGGTAGTAAAATCTTACCTATTCGGCTCTTAACAATATTTACGTATTATCAATTGGTGAATTTTAAAACCACGTACTGAATCACACCATCGGTCAGGAAAGAATTGATCAATTTTTCTTTAAAATTGGAACAAACTAGGAGCAATCCTCAGTCGGAACTGAATACATAAAAGTGTACTTAGTAGACTTCAGAAAGCGCGGTCTATTCGACATTCCAAAAGTGGAAAAAAAATATGAAAAGGCTAAATAATGGAATGATTTAATAAAAGAGAACATAATTTGAAGGATAACAAATGTACAAAAAATAATCAGAATTTACACAAATGCACGTTGAAATAGCTTGAGACAATTGACGTGAACACAATTTGTTTGAAAAGACTTATTTGGACATTTTGGATATGGTGTCCTGCAATATACGCAGCCACAAGTTCAGCAGCAAATGCATATACAATAAATAAGTAAGTAGCCTTAAATTCACCGGTTATAGATTAATACTTCAGTAGTTCGTTAAAATCATTCGATGTGGCAACTTTTGTGATCTGGCGTATCTCATCATAATCAAGAGTTTTCCCCTGAATAGTAACGAAAATTAATCGGTTTTGTCTGTAATTTTATATTAATTTAACTGCTCATTATCAAATTTATTAATATAAATTAACCCTGATAAATACCTTCAGATATCATCTGATAGTGATCGAAAACCACAAATTTTACCTATCATTGTCGAAAAACATCTTCACTCAACTCGGTTTTGACTCTTCCTCCAATCTTACAATTAAGTTCATAAAATCCTCATTTAAACGGCATAAGCACCTTCAATCTTCGTTCTTTTATCAAAATTACTATTGATTTTTATTCTGGTTAGAAAACAGAAACAGGTGAAGTCCATTGCATTAGGACTAACCGTTCTATATAAGGAAAGTTATCCATATTTAGGAAGACACACGTTTTCATCCATCGCGCGCTGCCACTTGCTTTCGATCATTGTTGTCCTCATTTTATTATTGGCTACTGTGGAGGAACGATCTTCCCAATTAGTTGCTCGCAACTTTTTACCAGCCTTAATTGAGGGCGTTATATGGTTGGTTATAACAGAAGTGCTTTGAGAGTTAGCAAATGCATGTTAGGATGGCTGCTATGCTCTAACATAGAATCCGGTATGCAGCTGACAGAAAGTTCAATCTATAGAATCTTTAATTTTCTTAATTCCGCAGCAGTTGCAGCCGCAAGTTCAGGAGTTTCAACAGGCTCCAGCAACTCAAGTAAGTTTAGCTAGATTACTACCGATAGACAAGATCAGCTTTTCGTCCATTTGCACGAGACATTGCCAACTCTAGCTTAGTGCTTGAACAGTGGCTGAAATAACTTACCAATATTTGTAAATAACTGAATTAAATAGTGATTTTACTAATCCCTAGTAATATATCGTACTAATGGTAAAATACATATATTACTAGATACCGTGTTAAAGTAAGAAAAAGGAATGGTTTAGAAGATTTATAGAATTAATTTCTGCACTGTGTTCAGGCACAGATGTAAGCACAAGTTCAACAACGGAAGCCTGAGACTGTATCAGTACAGGTAAACTCTATCAACAGAAAAGGGCTTTTTGATTCTGGTCTTAGTTTTGACCGTCTGTACATTCCATTGCACTACGATTCATTGATTTTGGTTAAATGTTGAAAAGAACTGGCTGATATTCTGAATGGCTTATTCCTCATCTGGCTTATCTCATTAATAGCGTAGCCATATAAATTTGGATTATATTTTTATGAACCAGAGCAACTAAGATATTCAGTGTTTTGCGACCTTTTAAAATTTCATTCTTTATATTATAATTCCCTCCTTTCCATCTTCCCTATCAAATCAAAATGGAAAGTTTTATACTGGATTTTCAAATTATTTCTAATCAAAAAGGGTATAATAGCATAATCGTAACCGTCCGTTAAAACGTTAAAATAATCAGTACATAATGAGCTTGAACGCACGTTCGGATACCTACTTCCTCCTAAAGGAGAGTGGAAAATATTATTATTGTCTTTGATGTTTCTTTATTCAAACTTTTTTAATTAACCTGGAACTTACCTTTAACAACAAATTCAATCTGAAGTACAAAAATTGTGATAAGCTCCGTGAATAAGAAAAGACAGTTTTGTTCCAGTCTTTGGGCAGTTTTCGGATTTTGGTCTTTCTCTTCGGTAGTTTTAATCATTGAAAATAATTTGGAAATGAATAGAATACCTTCTTTGAAAACTACTTCTCTCTTACAGGTAAGGATTCAAGATTCGAAAGAAAATATACCAAATGTTCATGTATAAATTTAGGAACTGGTTTGAGTTTTATTTGATTAAGAATATCCGTTGGTATATATCACTGAAAAAAAAATTTATTATATACATTGTTTTTTGTTTATTTTTGATAAAAATTACGTTGCGGTTGTTTACGCTAAAAAATTAGGATAAATTACAATGATCCCTTATGAATAATTTTTTGGCGAAATTTAATCAAATTGAAAATGCCAATTTCTATAGATGCATTATTCAGGGTATAATATTTCCTCAGTAAAATTTAACTGGTTTATTAATTTTATTATAATTCATATTGTTTGCTTAAATGCGATGATTATTAAGTGAGTAACTATATACTTAACCTTCATTGGAACTGAAATGTTCTAGATATAAACATGAATTACAAAACAATTGTCTATAAAGTCATATGAATTTCTCTGTTATTATTATAATTTACGTCATTAAAACAAGTAATATCTATTTAAACAAAACACAGTCTAAATGAAGAAGTTTATAATTTGCTACAATAGGCCCAAGGCCAAAAATCCTGTAAGTTGAAATAGCCAAATTGTTTCAAATTGGGAAATCCGGTAGTTTGTTTATCGATGTTGCTAATCCCACTAATTCATTAATATTTTAGATTGATCATGTCATTTTTGTTTCTGTGTTGTGTTTAGAAAACAATTTTTTTCTTTAATATTATTTATTATTTATCAACAGCCACTTTTCTTTATTCTCAACAAGATAATGGGAACGTGAAGACGAATTCTAATCAACAGACTCCATTTTATTAGAGTATTTCTTCATCATATAAAATTTTAGTTAAAAAAGAAGAATAAAAGAAATCCGAAGACACTGAAAACTGTAAAAGCTTCAAATCAAAGGCATCAATCATCTTTGGAGAATCATACTTTGATTTCTCAAAGGACTTTATAAAATGGGTAATTAAAAATCCCAATGGATCAAGAAATATCGAAGGAAGGTTCTGATAGACTGGAATATTAATTATTGTGGATCAAACCATGATGTCAAGAAAATGTCCTCTGAAACTGTTAAAAATGTATCAAAAAGACGCCGAGTACGTGTGTAAGTCATGACGAGCAAACAACATGAAAATCATTCTTCCAATATTTTAAAATCATCAAAGAGAAAGCAGATATTGAAGTTGATCAAGAACTACCAAAGGAATTGAAAAACCAACAACCGTCCATTGAGGTAGCTTATCATGAATCACGTGATAATGAAACATCTTCTCAAACTGTCAACGATATATCTCGTAAACATCAAGCACATGAAGAGGTTCCGCCAAGTAAACGGAACGGGAGTCGCTCTTCGTATTCTCAAAAGTCCTTTCAACAACGTAAGGGAAAATTAGAAATTCAAAAAGATCAAGAACTATCAAAAGTGAGTTTTAAAAAATCAGGAAATCGGCAGTCATTCGCTGAGACCCGTTATCACGAATCATAAAGTAAATGCAAGGAAATACCTTCTCAATCTGTCATACGGAATATACATGGATATATATGGAAACGTTAACACATAGGGAGGTAAACGACAAAAAACCTTTCTTCCCTTAATTATAAATCTTCGCAACACCTCAAAGGCAAGCTTGATATCGAATTAGATTAGGAACTGCAAGAGGAAAACCCTAGAGAGCCAGAAAATCAACAACTGTACGTTGAGATCATTTGTCACAGATCACGAAATAAGTGCCAGGAAATAGTTAATGAAGTCGTCAGAGATATATGTCTTAAGCATTATGTGAATGTGGAAGTTATGTCAAGTAAACGATAAGCGAAAATTTCTCCATATATTCAAAAATCATCAAAGCAACTTAACGGAAAGTTAAGAGCCGAAGTAGCTCAAGGACCAAAAAACAAGAATTCCAGAGAAGTGGAACATTAACAATCAACAATTGAGATTATTTGTTATGAAACAAATCACAGTCAAATGGAGATATCTTCACAAGCTGTCGAATGTACATCCCATAAACATCAAACATACAAGGATAAATGTCAAGCGCGCCATTTTTCTTATTCTCAAAGGACTTCAAATAAAATAAATAGGAAGTTGAGTGTCCAAATTGAGCAGGTAAAATTATTGGGGGATTCGAAAGAATCAAGACCTCATTACTCATACATTGATGTCAGTTATCAGAAGCCGCAACATAAACACATGGAAATATCTTCTCAAGAATTTTGTTTAAATCATCCAAAGAAGCATGTCTACTTGGATAGCACTAATTTAAATTGGAATCTAAGTAGGGTCGCTTTCGAACAATCTGAGCTACAGCCTTCA
This sequence comes from Hymenolepis diminuta, assembly GCA_900708905.1. Classification (NCBI taxonomy): domain Eukaryota; kingdom Metazoa; phylum Platyhelminthes; class Cestoda; order Cyclophyllidea; family Hymenolepididae; genus Hymenolepis; species Hymenolepis diminuta. The sequence goes on along the minus strand of CAADRB010000015.1, from coordinate 361,813 downwards.
CAATTAGAACTGTAGTGTTTACACAGAAATAAACCCGCAAGAAATTGCAACTTGTAGAGAATCCAAAGCATTATCGAACTCAGCACACATCAAACTGAACATAACCAATGGTGATGACATGCCAAATTACAAAACTAAAGTGTTGGTAGAGACTATTTGGAATCTCGAACTAATATTCTCTTGGCGTATGCATAATTCTCTCTGTGTAATCCACATCTATTCCATATCACGTTTTGTGGAGGAGATATTGGGAATTACAAGAGTGAAATTATGTTCTTTGCATGTATCTCAAGTAGTTGTCAACTTATGCGGTATAAGTAGTTACAGCAGTCAGACAATTGTTCGCATGACACTGGCATAGATCATCAGCACATCGTTAACAAATTATTTCATTATGTATACTGCTGGTACTTTCCTAAACAGCCACCACCTGCATCTCAAGCACCACCACCACCACCGCCACCACCTCCGCCACCCCCACCTTCACAACAACCTGAAGCTCCAAAGCCACAATATGTCGTTGGGTAAGATGCCAGATAGTACTACTTATAACATATTTCAGCGACACGGTGAACTTCACCATTCAAGAGTTCATTTGGTTTCAATTACAGAAATTTCCTCTGAATCACCTACATGGATGCCCTGCATGATGCAAAGAGAGTAAACAACTGCTGATAGTATCAGCAAAATTATACTACTTAAATTTATTTTCAGCAACCCACTCAGGAAAGAACTTTCTCTAAGGGATATAAGATAATATTTGATGATTTTAATATCTGTTCATACTTTTTACTATTGCAGTTTTTAAGAGGATGGAAATCAAGAAAGGTGTAAAGAGAACTCATGTTTAAGCCTGGAAATATGATTAATTGATTTTTATTGTACTTTATTAGAACGCAACGGAAGGACAACCAAACGGACAGTACAGCGTGACAGAAACGAGTGCGGAGTTCCAGATTGAGCTATGATCAGGACAAGGACCAATATCTGGACCACCTAAAGACTGCACCATCACCTCAAATCTTTTTCGTCACTTTTTCTCCTCGTTTGACCAAAATGAAGGAACGATAAAACTGTCAAAATGTTGAGAACTGAAACCGCTAGTGCCCCCTCCCTTAAACTACCTCTTACCCGCTGACTGCAAAAATTTCTTCTCCAGCCTTCGGTATTCCGCTTACGCTATTCAAAAATCTAGCTCCATTTTCGCTAATGTTCAACGCTTTTCTTTTTGAAAAGTGCGTTTTTTTCTCGTAATCATCTTACCTGACGCTATTGATGCTAGATATAAAAACATTAATTCATTTTCCTCGATTTATCTCACTTTGTTCTTTCTGCTCTCATTCTTTACTCTCCACCTCTTTCCAAAGTCCTCTCTTTCAGTCAGTTTGACACTCTGAGACCTTACTTATTTATCATGTCTTCTCGAGTGGAAATCTGCTGGTATAAGAATAAATTATCTTTTAAAGTATGTTAATTCTTCCTAAACTGATCCTGGTACCTTCCTATATTTTTTGTATTTGTTAAATTTTCTTTGGGGAATTTTTGGAAATTTCATTTAGAATCATGGCTAACTAAATTATACAAAGATTAATTTTAGGGCAAAATCGAGAATTTTTGTTAATACTCAAAATAAATTATGAAATTGAGAAAAAGTGTCCAAAGACTCTAATCTTACAATTTTCTCTTACAGGAGCAGATGTTATAGGAAATAGACACAAGTTTTTATCAACCAAAGTCAAGCACGTTTAAAAAAGTGAATCCAGCCAAAGTTTCATTGAATCAGACTTTCTAGGCCCCCATTTCAAAGGACTTATTTTTCATTCGATCGCTCCGAAGTTTCTAGTGCCTTCATATATGATTATTTTTACAGCTGAATAAATTCATCAAAATGCGTTGGCGCTGTCTAATGTCCTACCTAGTTTAACATAAATGTAAAACATATTAACCAACTAATTTCCCTGTTTAATGACAATATATTAATTCCCTCATTATCTACTTGAAAGTATTATGGAAACTGGAGAAATTTTTGTTAATTTGTCCCTTTCCAGCAACTGAATACAATTAATGCTGTTAAATTATCACTTAAAAGAAATTAAGTAAGTGATAAGAAGTATATTATAAAAGTAAGCAGTGGTCAAATAAAGATAAGGATTAAGCCTGGACTACTACTGCTTACTTGGAATGTTAACAGAATTATCAATCAAAATTTTAATTTTTATGAGCATAAGTCAGTAACCATGCTCAAATTACGAAAGAATGTGACAGATTTAGAATTGCGTTGCTAATAGTACAGGACCTCACCGTGTGAACCAGTTTGACTCAGTAAAATACGTCAAATAACAGCATATGTTCTTCCTTATCATAGCCTGATAGTTTAAATACCATCTATCGCTCACATTACGGATGGATGCAGTTGATTGCAATTCATAGCTAACAACGCAATCCAGGTATGGTTATTCAGAAATGATATCATTTCTAATTAACAGCCTTATGCTAACCTAATGCAGCGATCTAGGAAGTATAACTTATTTCAATAAAACTTTCCCTCTGCAATGTGATTAAACTATCTGTTAGGCTGATCCGAAAATTTGAACCTTAAAGCCCAAAAAATTCTATTAATATCCCAAAAATAGGCGAACTCAATGGAAAAAATATAAGCAGGTGAACAAATAACCACTGATATGCAGAAAAAATTTATTAAAACAGTAATTCAGTTAAAATATATATATATAAAAATAACACGAACAAAATATCCATTCAAAACTAGGATATCTCCCAATGAATTAATAGATTGAGAATGTCATAAATTAATGATAAATCAAATAGAATTGAATAGAGAACTCAGTTACATCTTAGCGGTGCTATTTTGATATTCATTACATGAGAACCTTGAAGAAGTTCTTTTATTCCATGCGGGGTTAGTAGTTTCGATGGAACACCCTGTATAGAAAGAACTCTATCATGAGAATGAAGTATAAACGAAGCATTCTGACATTGCAATTCTCGAGTCTGTTTACTAATGTAGTATCCATTATCATCAGAATTAAAGAAGACTCCAAATTTATGAATCGGCGATTCGCGTTTAAACTGGATGATATATGTTCCATCCGAGCTTTTCTCTATTAAGAAGACCCCCACATCCTCATGAATATTTGTAGATGGTGTTGCGTTGCTGACGACCGATGAACGTGAGCATTCGGTTTGAACATCACTGGAATAATACTGAGAAGAATCACTTAAAATTTTTGAGTGGTTTCGTTTTTCAAGTTTCTTATTGAAAGCAAGTACCAGACTATCTCGAATTCTAAAGCTTGAGAGGCTTTCTGCTGTAGAGGTAGACGAAGATTTGATAATGGGCATATGCAATTTACCAGATCGCAATGGACTCGAGTGCTTTAGACTCGAAGTGAGGTCATTTGAAGTCAGATAATCGGACTGATTGTCTGCTGGCGCAGAGAGGCTGGAATACCTATGTAGAGAAGGCTTGCTAGAACTTCGTTTACGAGGTGGATCAATAAGAACGGGATAGAAAACTTTTTCCCTGTTGCTAGGTTCTGTATCGGTAGATCCAACTTTCGATTTTACTCTTCCATGTACAGGACAAACATTTTGGTGTCGATGCTTGCAGTGATGTTTCTTTGTTGTGCCCCTGACAACCTCGACTATAGATTTCGAGTTCGAATCCTGTTGTCTGGTTCTGCTTCTGCTGGAATGAGTCATTCGAGCAAAGAGCTTTGAGGCTCTTCGATAAACATTCACAAGTGATCGGGCATTATGAGCCGGTTCAGGCGTTCCAATAGCTTGCATTTTATAGATATTATACTAAGACTGCGAAATATGGAAACTGAATTTAAAGAGACTAAAATGAATTGTGATCAGAAAATCTGATTGCAAATTACAGTTTGGGATAAATACTTCGGATGCGTTTGATTAAAATATAAATTAACACATGAAAATTAAACGCAGAATAAGAGTGTCACTAAATTTAAAGTTTACTGACATCTACAACTTGCATCATAAATTATTATACATTCGACAACAAATTTAGAAAAAGTATCCTGTCATTTTTCGAAAAAATAATAAAACTCGATCACATCAAAGTATTTAAATGGATAATTAAAACAATAAATCGTAGCATGAATAACAGTTAATAAAATAGAAGTTTTAAATTGTTCGTCAAAAGGCGGGCCTTTGGTTCTTGCTAATTTATTTTTGTTCAGTGGTGTTGGATTTATTGAATATGGCACTTGTTCGAGGTTTTAATCTTTCCTTGCCAAGCTTGATTAACATATCCGCCAGGTGTATTGTGTCAAAGACGCCTCCCAAGAAAATGACGTTGGATTTGCGCCGTGCTTTACTGGATGATGCTGATCCTCACTATAGAACTCGAATTCATGATTCAACTTATGAGGTTTGTTCAAATTACCATTTATTAAATTTATTTCAAATTGCACTTGACTCTTTTGTGGTGGAAATCTAGGCACAAGAGATTATGAGGAAATCGCCCGATGCATCAATCACCGATACAGTTGTGGTACCGGAAAAGACCGATATCACTCCTCTTTCTAATATTCCAGTAGAACAACTGGAAACTCGTACTGTTCGTATCTACATGCCCAGCAAGTCGGCTACTCAGTCGGGTACCTACGGATCAAACAGATGGCGTATTGAGGTGAATAATCAGCAGCGTTGGGAGAATCCGCTTATGGGATGGGCCAGTACTGGTGATCCTCTCTCCAATTTCGTCATGGATTTCCATGATGCTGAATCAGCTATTGCTTATTGCAAGAATCAGGGATGGAACTACTTTGTTGAGGAGCCGAAAAAGACATTCGTTAAACCAAAGAGCTACGCTGTCAACTTCTCATGGGACAAGCGTACTCGTCGCTCATGCAAATAAAACGATGGATTTGATCAACCCCTATATTATGAACTGTTAGCTTAATTTATGTTGTTAGCAATAATTTTGAGTGTAAATGAAAGCATTTCGCTTGAATCTTTTTCTATCTTTATTAACTTTAGAAAAGCTTGTTAAATGGCGAGATTCCTTTTTGTTTCAGAAATAATCCAAAATGCCATTATTGAATTCGGTAACCTTGACGAGAAGTCGTCGACCCAATGCGGGCTCGCGGATGTCTCGATTGTTGAATGAAGAGGAGGAAGACGACTTTTATCAGAGTGCTTATGGAGGTTTCGCTGAGGTAAACATTGCTGTCAAAAAAGTCGAGGTCTCTCTATGCATGTCTAGTTACTGAAATGACCATCTATATTGGTTAACAAAACGGCGATTGAATGTGTTTTTTTTTTTAGTTGGAGAGGCAAGGATATCGCCTCTATCCATCAATTTATGTCCCGTGGAGAATTTGTGAAATGGTTAACATGGAATAAATACTAGTTCTGATTAACCGGACGAATTGATATTGGGACAAAGGGACGACTGATTTGAGAGAATTAAATAGGCGTTTCTTTGTCAGACTCGGAATGTCACCTTATAATAGGGCACCAATTCTGCCCTGAGTTATTATAGTTAGTGATAGGTAGAATACTGCCGAATTTTTGCAAAGGGCAGAAATTTTACAGCCATGATTCATATCCAGTTAAATCCAAAAGAATAAAAGTATGACTGAACGCGAATTTTCGTCTTTTAGGGAACCTCTTTCAATAGTCGGGTATATTTTAGAACAACAGTCTAAATCCCGTTGGAATTATGTATCATTATTAACATTGGTTGTTTTTCTATTTTTTACAGGAAGAGAACGACAACGATTATGAATCGGAGAGTTCCGGGCACGATTCAATCGATACCGATTTTGTTGACACTGAAGAAGAGGATGAAGAAGAAGATGGAAGCGCAAATGATGTTTTAGATGAAGAAAAGCGCAAAAGGCGAACTAGGCGCGTAATTACTAAGAGCTACAAGGTAAATGTGGGGATCATAATTGATGTTGGTTATACTGCTACTTTACTGAATTGAAATTAAGCAGACTACAGCTTTTATCTGTTTTAGGAACCGAAGACCAAAAAGGAGACTAATGAAAAACCAAAGACAGAACCGAGGTCAAGGAATCGTGCCGCGGCATCTGGAGCTGAAAATAATGATAATTCAGCAGAAGCTATTGGTAAGCTAGATATTTTTTTGTTATTTTTGGTAAAACGTGATATGAGTTGATGCTTGTTTATGAATCACGTTGTTTGGTGCTTCTTAGGACATTTTGAACGTAAGATTCCTTTGACATTTGATGCTTTATGTTTATTCCATGAATATATGGATTGTCTTAAATAAATTTTATAGTTTTAGATATCTAGCAATTAATTGGTGTACATCCCTAAAAGAAATGATTGATCTAGTTGTTTATTGTATTTGAAATGCAGTTTTTTTAAATAGAGGCTCCAGCATGCCTAATATCGTCATAATGGGATGGGAAAGTCTTTCATCAATCACTAGATTAAATAACTTATGCTTTGTGAACTCCTTTTAAGTTAATGTCTAGCTATTTTTATAAGACTTTATAAGATTGCATATTGTGAACTTCGAAATAGTGGAAAATTGTTCTTACCATTCTATTTATTTATTTTATTATAGTCGATTATTAGTAAACCCTTTGGGCAAAGGAAATAATCAGTTAAATTTCGATTCAAAGATACCATTTGAATCGAAAGATGTACAACTGTTAATATTACTATGTGCATCCTTAATTGGGACTAGTGATCGATCTGGTTGAAATGTGTTTTATTTAACAGGCTGTTAAATCTCTTCATAATTGCATGAAAGGACCCCCAATTATATGGCGAAATACAATTTCACAAGATTGATCTACTTATGTTAACATAAAGATGAGACCCCTTCTAAGTAGTACGTAATCAGTCCTGCGATTCTTGCCTATCTTTTTTAAATATAACCGATTAGTATCGAAACAATTTGATGTAAAATAAATGCGAGGCAGGTAGAAGGAAGGATCTATCAGTATCATATTTATAATCGGAAGATCTTTGGATGTTAAGTTTATGTTAGAAGACTACATCCGTACTGGATGCTGGTTTTCGTGATCGAAGCGTTGTATTCGTGTATCTTAATATGCAATCACATTACACCATTCAGTTCTATATTGGTAAGTATAGACAGAAATATGGAGCGACTGCTGCATTCCTTTATCTCGCTTTATTTTTTAGCTTTTTACTTGACTTTCTTACTGTATAATGACGTTCTCTTCAAGTTTATGATAATTTTGGATATGATTTGTACGATTTTAGGTTGGTCAAAATTTACTGAAAAACAGTTAAAATGCAAATGTATATATGAATAGCTGTGCTTCCTAGTATAGGTATATTGCTCTATAGGTATATTTGTACTTTTGATTGTGCTGTTTATGTCTAAGCATAAATGTGGGCACCCTGCTACTTAAAATAAAAATATGTAGTCAAAACATTTGTTTTTTTTGTTTCAGAGGCTCGAAGATTGCGAGCCAGCACAATTCGTGCCACTGAAACCGCATTGCAGCGTCGAAGGCAACAAGGAGCCAATTCAGAAGTCACAGCAGTGAAACGCAAAGCTTTTCTGGCTGAAATCGCTCAGCGTAAAAATGTCCCTGAAGTGCGTCGACTAACTCAGGAAGAGCTCCTAGCTGAAGCGAAAATCACCGAGGAAATCAATAAACGATCGTTGGGTAGATTATACTTGCATCCTAGTACTTAATGCTAATTCACTTTTTGGCGGATCTAGCATTTAAAGATCCCCGCATAAATTTGTATTTATATTGATATTGCTCCATAGGTTTTATATATTATAAAATACATCTTTTCATTCGTTCTTTCCCAGTTCAAGAAACTTAGGAGAGTTATTTTGTTCTTTAGCGTATTGGGTACTACGCACAAAGACCCAGAAGATCCCAGAGAGAACACGTCTTATCTAGATTACATCTGTATTTTTTGTCTATTACAACTATTTAGGACAAACGGGAAACACTTGACGACATGGGGAAATAAATCATACTCCTGTCGCCGTGTCTAAAAGGGAGTTTTCCTGCGGTCCGACACCGAGACCCCAGATACCACAAGTTTTGTGATTGAGTACATCAAATTTGTGATGCTAGCAAGCTGTCATTCGATAAACTTAATCCACTGGATTTTTCACCCAGAAATGCTATTTTGGCTTTCCATTTGACTAGTATCAAACTGAAAGCAGTCGCTATTCGTTATTGTGAGATCTTAAAAGACAATATGGAAGTAAGTAGGGTAGGTTTGCTTAAATTCTTTACGCATGATGAGGCAAGATAATACAGATGCCGAATATGAGTTATTTAGGGGCAAATGAATGTAAGAACGTCAACTTTTTATTATTGTTAACATCAAGAACTAAATCATCAGATGAGTGCTCTTTATATTTGTCATTAAGTTTTATTGCCAACTCGCTTTCAGCCCGCTATCAGCGTATGGAAATCGAGCGCAAAAAGATTCGTGTACAGAAGACCGTATCCCAACAACCAATGATCCGTACCCATAGTTTTACCGTTCCGTCTCTTTCCGAACAACCTGAGGTGTATGATGTTACGGTTAACTCTGAAAAGTGAGTACTTTTATCAATACAAAGATAGTTTTTTCTTCCTATAAGCAATTATCTCAAATGGTTTTACTATTTCTAGCGACGTTGAAATGAGAAAGATGCTGGTCGACCAGTCCGCAAAATGTGCTCGAACTCTCGTCTCTTTTGCCGACGAAGCAACTTTTACATCTGCTTTCCCGTCAGTGGTTCCAACTGCCAGTTCCAAATCCTCAGCCCCAGGTCGAAAAAAACGTGTCAAGCACTGTCCAATCACCGGAAAAGTAGCTCGATACATGGATCCCCTCACTCGTACTCCCTATGCAGATCTAGCCGCTTTCAGAGCCCTCCGACACCTCTATCGAATCCACTTGGAGACTGGTACCTCCGCAACTGAACTGCTTCGACGTTTTCGAGCAGGAGAGCTGAGAATTGGAGGTCCTACTGAGGATGGAACGCCAGAGGATAACTGTTAATATATTTGAGATATCCGATTTTATGTCTTTTGTCAATATATAATCATATTCTGTGAATCCGTCTTCTTGTTATTGAGCTGAGTTGTGTTGATGCACTTTTACAAGGGTTTTGAAGTTCATTTTCTTTAGTTCTTTAATGGTGACAGAAGCGGGAGAACTGGTTGAGTTAGTTAAATCTGGTCTACACAAGGAGTACCCGGAGGTCTTTGTGGAATGTGCCCTTCATAATCTTCGGACAGTCTGCATACCAGATTTCGAAACCCTCAAACCTCTCTACACCCCAGAATCCAGGTCTCTTGATGCATTCCAACATGCAACTAGTTTTCTGTCAAAACAGAGACCCGCTTTTATGAAGCTGTTTCAGTGGTTGGATCGTGTTCAGAGTAATACTCAAAACCTACAGGCGCTCATATCTGAACACTTTGAAATCTCTCCCTTTTCCGATTTGACGATTTCCGTTACTGGAGTCCTTTTCACTCCCGATGTTTTCGAGGTTCTTAAGCCATACCTCTACACTTATCTCTTACTGGAACTCATATCTTCTGAAGAGGAAGTTCCAGGGGAGTACAACTGCTTTAAGGAGTCTCAGACTACTGCTGAATTTCTAAAAGATGGATCTCTGGATAATCTTGTGAAAGTTTGTCGTGAACTCTTCTCTCCAAATGCCTCGTTTTCATTTCGATTTCTTCTTGAAGACCTAGTTGCCTCTTTTGCTGAGTCAGCGTTTATTTGGAAGACTAGGGAACTTATAGGTGGTTGCTATACCAAGTCCTTTCTTGAGTCCCTTAAACTCTACGAGGAGAAAGTCATGCGAGAAACCTGGCTTCCACGTGTTTTGGATTATTCGGGTTCTGCTCCTTGGAACGGGCAGCTAGTATATACTACTTATTACGAAGTTAGACGTCCGGAGTTATTCACCATTCTAATGGATTATCCGCAATCTCATCCTTCTGTAATAGATTTGAAAACCTATCTGATGGAAACTCGATGTCTTCAAAACCTTATTGATCCGTTGAATAGGGAGATTTCCTCAAAGCTCCTTCAACCTGGAGTACACACAGATGAGGTACTACTAGGGTACGGGAGTTTGGTAAGGAGTCTGAGAGAAATTGATCCTTCTTCAGTGGCACAGGATATCATTTGCTCGCCAGTAGCTTCGTATCTACGGGAAAGGGAAGATGCTGTGAGGTGTATTGTCGACCGTCTGATTGCTCCAGCATCAGATGAGGAGAGTGGAGGTGTGGAGTCGGATCAATTGTTGGGGCTTCAGAAAGAACTTCTGCTGCCTGCTCCTCTGGAAGTTGAGCCGGCAGATGAAACTAGGGACTGTGATGCGCATCTTGTATTTCATGGTAGGTTATTCTTCGATTGTTTTGGTCTTCCTTCTTACATATGATTTAGTCGTTTCAGTCCGCTTATTTGTTTAATGCTATTTAAGCGAAACCCACTGTCTGCGAAATGATTCGGACATGGGGTATATTTTTCGGTAAAATATTTACGGAGGAGGAGAAAGGTAAATTAGAGTATTTCAGTCCTGAAGCCAAGATTTCTACCAATCGTCAGTTGTGGTTAAGGTATCTTCATCGTTAAAACTTGCATTCCTTGCGATTTTAAGTGTTCAGTTGTAGGTTAGTTTTCAAGGCAAATGGGAGTTGGATAGTTTGCTTAGTTAAAACCTGTATCAAAACAACCTCAACATGTTGCTATATTGCTCAAGACATTTAGTTAACGAGTCTCATATTATTCCACTAAGCTAAATCATTCGCACAGATAGTATATTATGGAAGTGGTTGAACCGACGTCTTTGCCTGTTACTTATAATTCCTAAGTACCGATAAAGATACTGAGCAAAGTGCTAAACTTGCTCTTCACTCAGTGTTCGAGATCAGTCTCCTTTCCTTTCGGATTTTATCACTTTTAGTAAGTGTTAAGAGTAGATATCTTCAAGAATATGCTGAGAGGTAGAATTGTAAGCGAAACCCAACAAACAGTATGTGAATCAAGGGTTTGGGAAGTTAAGTTTGGTTGAAACAATTTCAGTTTACGATGGATTTGTGGATATATTTTACGCTTATCACTATTATTTCTGTTCTGGTAAGTTGGTGGAGATTCCCTGTCTTGCAGCACTATGTTACTGTCTATAAGTCCGCGTCTCCAAAATCAGGCGATGTTTTCCTGGGGCGTCTTAAATTTCTCCCCTTGCCTATAGTAACTCCACTTCTAGGAACTTAACTATCTTTGTAGTGCTTATATTCAGAATGTATTAACTATGCCTCTTAATTTATCTGTCGTTGAGCAAAACTTGACACTATTCCCCAAGAAAAGAAACAAAGGAGAAGATTTCTGATGTGCTTAAAGGATTTCAAAAAATCAGTGAATGGAAATCGTTCTTCGGAGATGAGTTTTTTCGATTACCGCTCTTCCATGCTCATGCTTATGTGGATAAAGTCTTGCCACAGGTACATTACTGAGTAATAAGGTAGTAACTGTTTACCACTTATCTCAAGATATATTACTTAATTATACTTTTTTGGTAGTAAAGCCGTCGATTTGTACGCATGTCTTCTGCCTTCCTATTTGGGTCTGGGAAACTTTAATCATAGTTTTGCTTTTTAGCGGAACATGATTATTAATGATTTCTATGCCCACATTGGATTTACTTCTCCTGTTTACTTTATGAAGTGTCAGTTTCAATGTACCAAAAATTAGAAGACGGAAGAGTGTCTGAATGCATAAAATGATGAAGGGGACTGTATAAGGAGAGTTATTTTGAAAGAGCCCATTAACAGAAGGGCATTTTCTAGGACTACTCTGTGTACGAAATTTGAGATAAGGATACAACAAATTTGGTAATTTGAGAGACCTCGGCAAATATAGTGGATGGCACTAGTGTCAATGGGCACCTAACAGTATTTCAGTACATCGGCACCTGCATAAAACTATATTGTAATGTTATATTGGTAGTAAATCGCCTGTTATATCTTTATTGGAAAATTTATTAAGTGTTGCTTCTGTGTTTATCATCCATATCATTCTATCTCTACTCCAGATCCCGATGAATGTTTTCCTCAAGATGTGTGGGCAGTCGAAAGCGAGCCCGAGAAAGTCGTCCCTGAGGAACTCTGTTCAGTCAATGCCGACTGGGATCGGTGGATGCCTGATCCATTGGAAGCCCTTCATCACACCGGTCCACCATGGAAACGTAGAATCGACTTGTTGAGTCTTCTTGTTGGTGGTATCTATGGTAGCAAGAGGTCCTTCCTAACAGAATATCGAGCTTTGTTGAGCCAGCGGTTGCTAAAACAACTCAATTTTGATACAGTTGCGGGAAAGAAGCATCTGCAACTGTTGAAAATGAGGTTTGGAGAAGTGGATATGCAAGAATGTGAGGTAGGTCATCTATTTTTTTCAATATTGGAACTACAGTGAATGATTATAAAATTCGTGAGTTCGAATTTAAAGGTCACAGAAAGTATCACGTTGTTTTTGAACGATTACCGTGCTCGTATAGGAAGTTAGAGGTCACAACTTCGATGCTCATCAACCCACACCTACTGATCGGAATGGTCAATCGCATTGTTTAAGCCTGACTTATTATGGATATAGCAGAATTCGAGTTTTAAATTAGAGGCTCCATGAAGCTCCCCCTACTCAAGGCGAGCGCTAGGAAACACTTTTCTAAATAGGTTTGTGAGTTTTTGATTATTTGCCTGATCTTTTGTTCGTTAAGAATACTAATAGGTATTTTCAAATCAGGGAGGTTCGTAATTTCAATTTTGATTATAGCGTAAAAAAACACTGTTTACAAACATTTACTGAATAATGTTTTGATATTGTGAGTTAATTTTGATGTTCCACCACCTAGTGCTTGATTGGTGACCGCATTTGCATTAGTGATTAGTCCAGATTTTAAAGGACGAGTACAGGAAGCGAGATTTAAGGAAGCATTTATTGTAAAATATTTTATAGACAAGGCAGGATAGAATGAAAGGTCTAAAGCAGTAAGAAAGAAACAACATCTACTTCCGTTGGTTGCAGCACTGAATTGTAGTTGAACATATCTCAGATCATAGCTTCTCGTGTGTCCACTGTAAACTCGCGTTAGTCTCTATTCTGGTAAGTGCTTCCCTATGGGCTGGTGAGGTTGCTAACCTACTTTCTTATAATGTAAGCATAAACGTAGGTCTCAACAACCCACTATTCTTCCAGATAATGCTGCAGGATATTCGTGAGTCCAAACGGATTACTTGCCAAATAGCCGACGAATTGAAAGTTGAAACTGCTTCCAAAGACTCTACCGCTGTAGATTCCACAGAATACTTCCAACTGCAGGCCTATATTCTTTCCGGTGAATACTGGCCCGAATTCCACAATGAACGGTTCAAACTGCCGGATGGTCTGACGCCAACATTCACAAGATTTACCAAGTGAGTTTAGCTTTCTTGTTTTCATGGTGATTGTATTTTAAAGATAGAATGGTAATTTGGGGAAGGAGGAGGTGTTGAAAGGTGAAGTCGCTAGAGTATTTGTAAGGGTGTGTAGACGTGCCTTTCTCAGCAATAACTACAATGAGCAGACACTTCTCTTTGGGCTTATTGTTTTATATATTTTTATTATTTTCCTTGCAGGAGGTTCGAAAAGCTGAAACTTAATCGGACACTAAATTGGATGTTCAAACTAGGTGTGGTCAATGTAAGCCTTGATATCGGTGGTGAAATTGTCACTGTCGACGTTAGTCCCGTCCAAGCTGCAATTCTTCATCTTTTCACGCTTAAATCCTGCTGGACAACCTGTGACATTGGACAGGTATGTTTATTTGATTAACTTAGAACTGGTCTAATATAACTTCTCCACTAGATATCAAGATTTACTTAGAATAAATGGGTATTGAATAAAAAACATTATTTTGAACGCAGATCATTTATATTCCAGGTTAAAATCGTGTAAGCTCATATCGTAGTATCTTCACTACTATAGATGAAATGTGCTAGTTGCAAATCACAGTGAATATGGCCAACAACTCTGTAAATCCAAAGATGTGGGTGGCGCCACTACCAAATCTTTAAAACATGATCGATTTCTTCTTTCATTGGCACACAAGTGTGAAATGGTTTTCGAAAATGCAGATAGATAATAACACCCAGTGCAACAGTCATCTAGACGACTTAACTGAAGAGAACATTTCCAAATGCCCAAGTTGTTACTAACTAAAGGACATAACTTGAGTTATGCAAAAATTGTTTGTTTTAGGATCGGAATCATCATTCACTTAGCCATTCTTACTTCTATCAAAATCGTATCTTTGATGCGGCTATTTGGTTTAAAGACGATAAGATTTTCATTAACTCTGAGCTTTTTAGAAATAAACGAACATTGTAAAATATCAGGTGGTAACAGAAGTTCTGTCCATTTTTTAAATTTGAATTAAAGTGAATATTTTGTCAAAAATACATTTATTTAGTGTTCAACATAGTCACCATTTTTATAAATTACATTTTCCCAACTTGCCATGAGCTTTCTGATTCCTTCTTCATGGAATTTAGCCAGTTTGGACTCAAAAAAAAGAAACTAGCTTCATTTCGACCTCTTCTCTTGAAATAAGCCTTTGAAGTCCCATCAAATGATTCTGTAAGATTCTGAAAAGATGAAAATCGGTTGTTGCAAGAGAGGGTAAGGAGAATATGGTAGGTGATGTATGACTTCCCAGTCAAATTCTTCGACAAGATTTTTGGTTGTTCTTAAAGCGTGGGGTCTGGCATTGTCATGGTGCAGAATCGCTCATTTTTGATTAATCAGAAAAGGCCGTTTTTTCTGCCGTTAACTGCTTGTAAACGAGTTAGCTGCTGACAATAAACTTCAGATGTTATTGTTTGATTGTCACCCATTAGTTCATGATGAACAATTCCCTTCAAATCCCACCATTCACACAAAAGAATTTTTTGAGTGAAATTCTCGAGTGCAGTCCACTTCCCATTGTGGAATTGACTTTGAACCACGACTTAGCCACTGTCTTTTGCGCTTAACATTGTTGTAAAGGATCCTCTTCTCGTCACTGTCAGTTATGATTCGGTCTAAAAATAGTGCCTGAAGTTCACAAGAACGCAGTGAAATACCGCAGGTCACACGCTGTTGCTTGTTGATTTCTGACAAATCGGTGGGGGGAGGCCCATTTTCCAACCTTTGAGAATTTGCCAAGTCTTTTCATTCCCCTATATATGGTCATATGGCGGCTTACATTAGTTTTTCTTTTCTCTATTGATGATTCTTTATTTTCTAATCGTTTCAGCAAATTGAGGTCACTACATCGGCAGTGCGTCGCTGCTTAGTGCCATTCATTCAACGCGGAATCATTAAACAGGTCGGTGGAGATGGAGACAGTTATCGAGTTTGTACTTCGACGAGTTCTGGAGCTAAAAATTCCAACATCAACGTCAGTTTCGTTGATGCGGACGGTCCTGAAGAACTAGAGACTTCGCCTTCCAAGGATGCTGACAACAACTCGGGTCCACAGGCATGATTGATTAAATAGGATATAAGCAATTTAAAGGCTTCCCCTTTTCATATATTATTGGAATTATAATTTTCTTCCATTTCAGGTCTTCTGGTCGTACATTTTGGGCATGCTGACCAATTTGGGTGGAATGTCGATTGATCGGATCCATTCGACACTGAAAATGTTTGCCTTGGGTTCGAGTGATGTTTCTGAGTGTACAAGACAGCAATTGAGACAGTTTTTGGAGAAAAAAGTGAGAAATGGAGAGCTGGTTTATGAAGATGAACTATATAAACTTGCCTAAGAGATCGGGCTTATGCGGTGTTGTGCCGCTCTCCATGATGATATTTTGTTAGTTTTATTGTAAATGCACATTATGTTTTTTTATTCTGAAGCAAATTACGCGGGATTCAGGGCTTATAAGATGGATTGAAAGAATTGTACTAAAACAGTTCCAGCCTATCAAGTTTTCATGTATCAGGGAAGGCATTGATTATTTTGGTCAGGGTTCGAGTTCATTTATAATAAATGCTTAAGGCTTTGTTATCTTTTCTGAACTTGGATTGGTTATACACATACCCGTATAATTATTTTTCCGAACAAGTAGAAATCTGAGCTTAGGTTGATTATAATTCCCTTTGCAGTTAGTACAATTCGGTAGGCAAGGTAATTTTGTAATGGGCAAATAAGTTTTCTCAAAACTCATGGATATTTGGTTCTACCCTTTGTAAGAATTTATATGAGGCTTCTAAAATGCAGCACGATTGTGGGCTACACATGGTAACATTTGTGTGGAAGTCAAAGGATCTATCAACTAGTATTCCTTAATTAAACTGAATTTATATTACTAAAACATCCTGTTAGGAGTTACTTTTGATAATCAACTAACCCTTTGTAAATTATACTCCTCATATTCTTTTGCAAAAGCAAGGAACCTCGTTCAATAATATGGGTATGGAACCAAAATAAAAAGTTTACACGTTTTATTTAAACATGAAGAAATGATGGTGTCGGTCTTGTCACGGAAATGTAAATTACTAGCAAATGCCAGTAATTAAATCGAGATATTTACGTGATTTTTTGTTCTTAACTGGTTGACAGAATATAATAACTGCCCTCATTATAAACTAAATTATTTTCAAAACTGTTAGAAATCAAAATATAACTTGATTTCATCTTAGTTTAAATGGAGAGTTTAATAGAATTATAACATGTATAACAGACTATCTGAAAATCGGTAGATTTTATGAAACTTAAAAAAATAGAAATTATAAAACATTGTTAAATGAAATGCATAAAGAGTTTCTTAAAGAGAATAAATGGGAAAAACAATTGCTAGATAATTTCATTCGATTTAAGTTTCTAATTTTGAAAAGCCGCATCCGAATTTTTAATAAAGAAAGATTAAACATAGCATAAATAATAAAATTTGCATATTGAACATTTATTTATCATTTGAATAATTAATATTAAAATAAAAACTATATTTTTATTAGAATAAATTTTAACCTTGACAACATTTGCAAATTATTTGTCCTTGGAATTTACTGTTGTTGCTAATGTGGAGATGATTGGTCGTGTATATATAAGTAAAAATGCCCTTCCTATCTAAGAAACCCAAAACTGTAAGCAATCAAGTATTATTAATTTTCAGATTAATGTCTGCGTATCTACACTTGAGGCTGAGCTTGATTTTGCGGTGAAATCATCAACGAATGGAAAGCGGTTGCTTGAGAATGTAGTTACAAATTTATATACAGCCATTAACGATTATTAGGTGGCAAGAACGATAGGATTACGGGAAGTCTGGTATTTTGGGTTGTTATATAGGACAAACGATGGCGAGGAATCATGGCTCAACCTGGATAAAAAGGCATTTTATGACTCGTCCGCTAATAATTTTGTGTTTAGATATCTTCGATCGATATCAAAAAAACTTCACCTCTTGTATTCGAATTTCGGGCTAAATTCTTTCCTGAAGACGCGTCTAAGGAATTAATTCAGGAAATAACTCAACGTTTATTCTTTCTACAAGTAGGTTAATTTCTCCTATTTACGTCCATTTTGGGAGCTTTAATATGCATATTCCATAATGCAAACGAGCTATGTTTGAGGATTTTAATTTTTCATCAAAAATTTTTAATAGTATTTTTATTTTCTAAAGTATAAATTACAGTTTTTTTATAAATCTTCATAAATCTCTGCTGCTATGTGAACTCTTATAATATCGCAGATTAAATTAAAAATAATTGCGACTTTGGGATTTAATTTTCATTTTCATGTCATTTCTTTTTTCTCATATTTTCTCTGATGCATTCATGCAAAAAATCTTCTCTACTTGTGTAATGATAAGTCATCTTGTTGTACTTCTTCTTATTAAAATATTTCACACTTTTTGATTTTGTCAAAATTGTGAAAACAGCGCTATTTTCTGCTCACTTAGTACTTCATTAATTTACATTAACACTTTATTTAGCATTAATATTTATTCATCCTCTCATTTACAAAGTTAGTACAAATGTTTGCTTCAGTTTTATTCTTAATATTGTAAATCAAGAGTACAGCTTTTTACCAAATGTCCTTTTCTTCCAAAAGCTGAAAGTTCTTTGTGCATTTTCGAGTTTCGCTGTGTGCTTGTTGCGTTTTGCACTTTATTGGTTATGCTTCGCTGTTATTCCAGAAATACGATCTTCGATCAAGGTTGTTATTAGAGAATCCTACTTAATAGTAATCACTAATGTGCAGCCGTTTCTACAATTTTGGATATTCATTAAATGAATTCATCACCATTATTGCTAATTTCTTAAATCGTAGAGAGCTTCAATGTTAGTTTTATGCAAAAATAGAATTCTATTTCCTTCTACAACTTGGTCTGCCACAGGTCTTACACTTTTGATCATTATTATTGTTGGCTTTTATCCTGACATTATTTTACATGTATTTCACAATTTTTTTAATAATTGGTATTAAAAGACTTATTAAGATGACAAGTATTTAACAACTTCTCTTTAGAGTTTGAATGAATGTACACCATAGTTACTATTTTCTAGTAACATTTTGCATGAAAACTTTTTTACAAGGATGCTCCTTTATTTGACGAACAGTAAAATTAATATTTATTATTTAATTTTTCTTTCTATGCTATATCAATATTTCATCTTGTCCGAATAGTGTAGTTTAAACTGTCTTTAATAATAAACAAAAATTTATTATTATGTCATCTCAAATTCGTTAATGCTTAACAGATATATTCACGATGTTTTAAATAATATTTCAACGTACATAGAGTGGATAAACGTATTCTCTCTGACTTCTGCTTCTTTCTATAGCTGGGGTTCTTTACATAACATATTTTTCCATTGAAAAATTTGTTTAAGATCAATACATATTTTTGAATAATCTTTGAAGAAAGAAAATAATTTTAACCACCCTAGAATTTTGCAAATAGTAAAATAATTGTACATTAAACAATCATCCAATCTGCTTCTAATAGTATTAGAATTTTGTAATTTTGCTGGATATTCTTCCAATTAACATGTGTTTTAATGAACCATTTATAGTTTTTGGATTATTTAGAAATTCAGATTTCAATAGTGCAATTAATTTAGACATAAAGTTCTCTAGATTTATCGCTTCTGTTCTATTAACAATGGTTGGGCATTAAAAAATTATTTATGTTACTTAAAATTTCATTAATTTTTTCACACAGCTAAATATCACAATATTTAAAAGTCAATGTAATGAATACTATTTTTCTCTATTATATTATTGACTTGTTAACGATTTTTACCTATTTTTGAAAAGATTTTATACCATGTAATGTCATGTCATGAAATGATTGTATGAATGTCATTGGATTTATCGGAAATTCACATCATGCATTAGTGTTCGTTTGAAGTTTTTTATGCCACTCAATTCTTTTACCTATGAAAATTCTTGATGACCTTCACGTCGATCTAGACTTGTACTTCTATAAGGATCCACTGCACGACTAACTGGTTTCTGGTTTCTGTTCTTGCAAATTCAAATATCTGGTAACCAGAAGCTGATTCTCTTAATTAAATCAACCTGCTTTCTTTTGCATTGTCTTCGTGTTTAAAAAGTAACTTTTTTCTCTTTTACAAAGAATTACACTCCTAGGGTATTCGAATGGGTTTTTCCTAAGTAACTTTAATCAAGATACAAATATTTTCTAAAATCAAATCTCAACACGCACGTGTTCTTAAACTCACTAGCAAGAGACACTTTTGCTCACAAGGGGAAAAATGTCATTCCAAATTACAATCATTCTTTTTTCTTCATTTGAATAAGGCATTTTTGCCTTTTGATGAAATAAAGTGAATCTTGATGTGTATAAAATTTTACCTGACCGTAAATAGAAAATTTGGGGCATACACCAGTTAGAACATTTTGTTATAATCTACATGTCAGTGTTAAAGGTCTAATCTATATATATATATATATATAGCTATTTCCCATGAATATGGATATGCCATAAAGTAAGTAATTTATTAAAACAACTGAATATAATGACCACCGATTTCTAAACGGATGCCCTGGTGGCTTAGTGATTACATCTACAAATTGGGAGTACCAGTTTGATTGTCCAAAAATGGTAGTTGTTGCTGCTATGATGTAGGTGTCCATTAGTTACTCCTAAACTACAGTTGACTCAGACCAAGAGAGAGAGAAAACAGTATTAATATCACGGAAAGTTGAGAGTCAGCCCGCTACGGGATCATTATGAGTTTTGTCCAGACTAACTGTCAAGATGTAAGGAGCAGTATGCTAAGACCTGAAGACCTGCAGCAAGTGAATTGCTCATTATTAGTCAAAGCAGAGACTGAGGTCTCGAGTCATGTTTGTCCAGATATCCATCAGTTTACAATAAACTTCATGTCCAACCATATTGGTTTGTTCGAGCTTCTCATCAGAAAGTCCCCTTTACCAAGATAAGATTTCGAAAATAATTCTCTTCAACAAATTTGAGACTTAAGGATGGTGACTTTTTTGTAATCCGTACCGAAGGAAGATGTGTACTCCCTTTAAAGTAAAGAACGGAACTCTTAAACAAGTGACCTAGGTCATTAGATCGTGTCACTTTCTCTCCCTTGAATGAAGCTTAATCAAATGGTTCCCATAATAATTTGTAACGAATTTTCGTTAAACATGTGATATAACTATCGAGCAAAATATATAATTTTAGCAATAATTTTTCTCTAGGGAAATCAGCTCTTAGTTTTATAAGGGAACAGATTGCAAAGATTCTTTTCTTAATTAAAATCAACATTTATTAAAATATCCCGCTAAATCAAATTGACCTTGTTAAATCTTGTGCTGAATTTTTAAATATGAATGATGAAATTTGTCTGAAAATCGTAAGGAATAGACTCCGTGCCTTTAATTAAGGAGGAAGTTAAATTTGAGTTTTCCTATATTCAAATGATTTTCATCGTCAAAAAAGAGGTACTTAGAAGGAGGTCTGTGATAGAAATGATTAACTGAAATTAAATTAAATCAGCCTATTTATTAACTTTTAAAGAGCTATAAGAGTATTGACATCACTTTAGAATTCTCCTTATTTCTTTAACTCTTTCTTCTTTCTGTCCCATTTCCTCTTAAATAAAAATTATTACTCCTATGTGTTTGAATGTTACACCGCGAATACAAAATTGTTAGTCTGATTGCTTTGTCGTAGATAATAATATTATGTGATATCGTTCAAAATCAGCCTCCATTATCGTGTAATGTTAAAACGTCACGTATTTCAATTCATTTTCCTTACCGATTCCTGGCGAGAAATCATCTTGATAATGGTTTAATTCTTTCATTCCCGATTTGCGTATAAAAGCACAAGGTCATTCATTAGCATAACTTTCACATAAGTTTAATTTATTTCTGTCTGTTGCATGGGAATCGCCGCTGCTTTATTATTATTTTCATTTTAAATTTATTGTTGCAATGGCGAATGATGAAGAGTACCTAAAACTACATCACAGTCTGACCTGGCCTAAAATGCACACTTGGAAAATAATGGAAAATAAATCAGGATTTACAGAAGGTCTGTTAGAATCAAAATACACTTTTTCGGGGAGAAAATAAAGGGTTTTATTATCAAAAGAGTGTCTAAACGACTTGCATACTGAAGTCACAAAATGTCGAGTGGAGGTTTTATAAAGCTGCTACGGAAAGAACTAAGATCCGGTAAAATAGAAAAGCCCGGCATAAACTATGTTTTTAAACAAAGTCCATATATCCTAATGAGAGCTTTTTGAGGTGATTCACGGATGATATATTAATTTATTTATAGGATATGCCAAAGTAGCCCTCATAGACTGATATAGATAGGTATTATCTTTGAAAAGCTTGACAGAAGGGCACGCAGAATCACCGAGAAGCTAAATTATTGAATTGATAATAACTCGAAATTGAACCTAACTTATCTAGCATTTTCTCTCCACTTTAGGTAAAAGAAGCCATCCTGAAGGATAAATTGCCCTGTCCCCCAGAGACAGCTGTCCTCCTGGCCTCTTATGCTTGTCAAGCGAAATACGGAGACTATGATGAGGAACGCTTTTCACGGCATCCCATTCCAATTGATCGACTTCTCTCGCCCAAGTAAGCTCTTTGTTTGTTCACTTCAAATTTTCTACCCAATTTTCATGAAATTAAATATTTTCTCGATATATTTATTACTATTTTTAGAGGCGAAAGTGAAGCAATGCAAAATTTTACTTATGAAAAGTTTTAAACGATTTATTAACTACTGTTCTAAGCCATTCTGGTCTTTTAGCGTATATTAGTCAATAATTTGTCCATTTCGCAATATCACGACCTACTGCTTAATTGCTTTTTTAACTGTTTGCCATAGATCGGAATGATCGGATCTCAGATAAACCTTTTTGCCTTTGTGAATAGCATTTGTTCTCCATTCTTTTATCTTTTGTTGAATAGATGATAAAATTCTTCACTGATATAATTCTGTGCAGTTAGCTTTATTAAAACACAAACATACTAGGGATAAAGATTCATTCAATAAGTAAAAATAAGCAGCTGCATCGTACTAGTTTGATAATATTTTATTTATTAGAAAGGACCTATTGAAGGTGCTCTTAGGATGACTTTTATTATTTGGCTTATGTTACAAAATGTCCACGTACAAGTTTGTATCCAATATACTATTTGAACGAAGAGTCAAAACTGGCAGATTTCACTTCACGTGGTGAACTTTACCACCAAGTTTGTGTGATAAACACAGTCCATCTCGATTTGTCCTAAGCAGGTATCTTTCAACAAATATTTGTGAAAGGTTTATATTGACAATAATACTTTACTCATTGACATTACTAACAAGAATGCTTTTAGTAATGCATATTTTGTGTAAGTGGTAGTACTGGAATTTATTCGGATATAAGTTGGAATGAATTTGACTTTTTTCAAAAAAGCAGCAACGCAGAACCTGTCTATCCTGTGTAAGGCTTATCTGCAGCGCAAAATATCCACGTTCATTTAACTGAACTTTATTAATTTTACAAATTTTATGCAGGTAAATTGAAAAATTAATCACATTACACATAAATTCACGCTTAAAGGAAACTCGTCTCTTTATGAATTTTTAATTCGTACGTAGAAATTTTTCCATTTCACTTAGCAAAACTATTAAAGCTTGCTGTAATGGGGAGTTATTTTTTTCTAAATTTGTGCACTTGGCAGATAATCAGCCTGACGACAGCTTCTTTGTTATAAGGACAAATTGTTTTATAAGGTCTACTAAGACAAAATTTCTTTGTTTACACTTCTTTAGGAATTTCTACTTGATTGGTCATTTACTAAAGATGCTAACAATTTGGTTCATAAAGCTTTTGTAAATCCAAGAAATGATAAATAGGAGGAAATAAAAAAATTCTGCGAGCAACGTCAAAATATTATGGAGCCCAACTTCATTTGATCTTTGGATTCAAGTTGTACAATATTCACTCAGTAGGTAGTTCACGTTCCGAAATTTAAATATCAGGGCTCGCCTCTCGGATTCCAGCAAATGCTTTTTTACAATGGTCAGCGCTTATTGACCGGCTTTGAATCATAGTAGTAAGTCTTGCCACTCCAATTCATTTATTGTACTGGTTAATGAGAAATCGTCCTGATTTTTTGCATAATTAGGCGCTTCTAATATGCCCCGTGGCAACACTGTCCTTACTGCATATAATTTAGTAAGTCACTTATGAGGCATTATGTAGAAAGGCGTCTTAAAGTGTAATCGGTTTAGCAAAATTTGTTCATTCTGGTTTATTGTGGATTAAATTTTAGCCATCTACCTTAATTAAACATTTTAAATTGTATTATTTATTTTCAATTGTCCTTAATTTTTTATTATGAAATACGATTAAAAATTAAGTATCCTTAAAACATCTAAAAGTACTTTTTAAAATTCCTATCAGATACTTATCGATTTTCATTTTTTCTAAATTCTACCTCTCTGTTCTACTTCCAAAAGTTTTATTAGTTCATGAAATTAATCTTCCAGAATTTCAATGTAGCTTAAGCAACGATAGGCACTCCAATGTCTTGCAAACTTTCAGAAATTGAGAAGGTGTTTCGTTCAGTTGGAGCTCATATTTGAATGCGCTTGGGTGACGATTTAATAAAATATCGGTTTTCAAAGAGTGGATTTGAATTCGTTTACGTTTTCGAAATGCCGCTTTTCCCAAACTAATTTAAATTTGAAAGATATCGTATTTTAATTTCCCAATATGATATTTTAGTCTCTTTTATTACTATTTAGGAAATACCTACATTTACACTTACAGTTAGTTGTGTGAAACTTATGGAATTCACTTGTGATTAGACTGCAGCCTTCTAACAAATTCTGAAAATTATAATAAAAACAAACTTTCAATATTTGTACCGCCAAAGTAAATGCAAAATACTCTTTTTTGTATTTGTCATATATATGGACATACGATTTAATTAGCAATTGGCATTTTAATTCGGTCAGTTGTCCATTCTATTTATAATTGTCTTTGACGTACCAGACAGCCAGGCAACTGCACAATCGAAAGCTGTATGTGAGCGATTGTAATAGAGGTTTTGAACAGATCAACGTTGAGTTCTAAATAATCTACCTTCTTCCTCGGGATCGAAACGGGTAATATAACTGTGGTAATCAATAGGAATAGTGGTAATAGGTGATAGGGGTTCTTGTCTTGAATCCCAAATTTTTAACTACAATACAATACTAAAGGTGGTACTTCCACCACTCTATAAACTATTGGTTGAAAACCTGACGAAATTATACCTCCTTACCACTAAAGATTTTTTACTGCTCTCTTTAACAAATCTAAATATGAAAACAAAGGAATAGGATTAAGAAATTATCGACAATCTATATTTGATAATTTCTGATAATTTAGGTTTTGAATTTTTATTTGATTTGTGAATTCTAGTAAAAGTTGGGGCTGCAAATTATTTTGAAAAAAACATACCATTGAATAATTAAATATGATTTGCAGAGTTTACTAGTAAATTGTTATTATTTTTATTCAAAAATGTTGGTTCAATGTAAATTACACTGTCTCCAAATAATGAAACAACTTACGATGCCGACTTTCAAAAAAGCCTCTTTTTCTCTTAAGAAACAGCTGATATGTTTCAAAATTAATCTGGTTTAAAATTCAATGTTTTTATCTGGATATATATCCTTTCTTTGCATTTAGAATCCACATTTAATGATATCATGATATAATGATATCATATCATATCATATATATGGTTCGGGTGATCCGGTTTTATTTCATTTTAATCTTGAACTAGAAATTTTATTTGATGCTATGAAGGATAAAATTAATAAAATTCAATATTTGAGAGCAATAATTGATAATTTCTTGCTACTAAATAAACATCATTCACGTATTTATTATTTAATATAATTTTGTTCCTGGCCGTTAAATATAGATCTATTTTTAAAATACATTAGATTACCTTTCTATTTCTCACGTTTGCTTAAGTACTCTGTATGCACCTTAGTAATGTTTAGGTCTTTTTAATCTTGTTAGGTGAAACATTGCCTAGGCACATAGCGTGACTTGTACCGGATTTTCGACATGATCTTCTGCGCTAATACGATGAGGTGGTAGCCATACTTCGTAGTTAAGCTGTAAAGTTCTCTTGATGGTAGAAGTTATTTGAGGATACTTAAAGCAAGCGTTTATTGGTTGCAGATTCTGGATTCTTCCTGAACTGTTATCTCTTTTGAGACCAGTATATTTACTCGTTTACTTCTAAACTTGTTATTATCTAAGAAAAATCTTAACGTTCACTCAATATCTATTTTTAAAATAATGTTTTATTTACTGCAAGCAGTTTACAGAATCATATATTCTAATCAGAAAAGCACCATTATTGTGATATGCTGAACTATGCTATCTTGAAGGTTGTTCAGAAAATGACAGATTAAAATTAAAAAAAAGAGTATTTATAAGTTGTTACTGTAAATTCTGAGAACATTTGTACTACATAGTTTTCTTGAGGTTTTAATTATTCCCTAAAAGGAAAGAATATTTTCAACAACATAGACATTATCCTGAATATTTGTCATTTTATAGGTGTTAAATTTGTCTGACGTCTATTTTATTTTGACGAAAAAGAATTCCACGAAAATTTGTTGTAAATCAAATTGTGGGGTACAGGCTAAAATCTAACATCGCCTTAGTTCACACATTTAGAACAATATCAAAATGTCAAATCAACAGTTCATCTTCTGAGAGCGTAAGATGTTATCTTAACACATCAATTACTGACTTTTTAAAGCATTTAGGTCTCGACCGTGGTAAGACAATGTTAGGTTTTGTTGGAAGGTATTTATAAATATTTGGTTGGTTTCTGAACTCTTTCCTCCGTGAAGAAGTTTTATATTTGAATTTTATTGAAGCAAAGAGGAACAAAATGATTTGAGAAGCATGCTAGCAACTACCCAAAGAGACCTAATCGGTATAAATAGTGATTATTTATTTTTGTTCTTCATCAGATAATTTTTTTATCATGTGTTCGTCTGTATTCATCTTACTTTATTCATATATGTGGTATATTTGGCATTTCTCTTGTGTTTACTAAGATTCTTTATTGACCATTCCAATAATGTATTCCATCCCATTGGTTTTCTTGTCGTACATTTTGGATCATTCAGTCATTCATAGTGATGAGTATTACTTTTGATTCTTGGCAGATATGTACCATACCATATCATACCAATTTTTTTTTGATTCGAAACAATTTTGCAGGCAGACAGATGGCAGGAAAAGACATGACCTCTCATAGAGTTCTGCTTGAACGTATTAACTTGGTTTTGACCTCAATTGTTAATGATCGATGATGACACAACTTGATAATACTAGCTTTTTGCTCGGAAATCTAGCATTTTTGTGGATGTGATGGGCGGATTACCATATCTGTGACAATTTTTAGCATAAACGGATAAACACAGATAATATAACATTATCAAAAGTACTTATCATATGTGTAGATGCAAATAAGACTCTGTTAGGTTATAGTGAATAGGCTTAAAAGACAACAGTCTAAAACTGACCGAAAACATGACAACCGTCTTTTAAAACAGACAATGATCCTTTTCAGGATTTATTATATACATGATCTACTTTAGTAAGTAGCTCATTCCACAGGAAAAATTGCAAAGGACCTGGATACAGTGAATAATAAAACAGTTTAGCATGAGTTTAATGATGGGAGTCGAATAGAAGTAGAAAATAGCGCCAAGATATCAAAATTTTATTTTTGGGTTCAGGTTGTACGCTTTTCACTTCTCGGACATATTCTACTGCTATTTTTTCTAATGCTACAGTGTTCAGATTTCTGAGTTCGCTCCCTGTTTTCAGAATGAATCCATGTTTGTGGAATCGTAAACTTGATTAATTTAGGTGCCTGGTCAATCATTTCAGATATATCTTCTTTCTATTGCTAAAACACTAGGAGCTCGATAATAGTTAAAAAATTTTAATAGGTTAGAACCTAAAGTCTACGCACAGTGGGGTCTTATCCTTAATGGGAGAGATACAAAAATTCTAATATAACATTTACTGAAGGAAAGCAAAATTAAATATGATAATTTGGCTCTAAAAAGAAAGATTTGGCAGGATTTCTGATTGTCCTTAAGACCCTCCAGAATTCAGATATGTGAGAATGTTAAGTTCACTTCAAAGACCTTTGGATGACATTTGCCTTCAATGTCAATTTTTACTAATGACATCTAATTAATTAATTAAAGAAAACGTATATCTCTCACCCTAAAGTATAACATTGACTATTCTTATCTTTGTAAGCAACTATTAAGAGATGATAATTAAAGATAACAGAATGTATAACTTTTCAAAATTGTGTGTATTTTAAGAATCGCACGCTTTTTCTTAGTTTAATATTATAAATAAAAAGCAGATCATAGTTCTCTAATTGACACATTTTATGTTACTTCACTTTCTTTTTTTCATTTGATCTAATTTTATTTTTATTAACTAATTCAAATCGTATTGAAATAAAAGTCCTTCTCCGTGATTTTAGTTGCCTCCTCTAAGACACTTAAAAATGAAATTAGGGATAAACTAATGTTATCTGTCTCCCCTTCTCTCTTTTCCGCTACTTACTGAAATTGAAGAGCCAATGTTTTCTTTTGTGAGTCTAAAAACAATAACCCATAAATTCAGATTTATATATTGCATGAACCTAGTTATTTTATCCTCTTATTATTTTGCAATCATAGAATTATTACTAGATATTTCTACATAGCTTTCGTACAGCATTAACATATCCTGTGTTTAAGTCTGCGTATTTTTTTATACGTATAATATACTCAGTATCATCGCTGTTGTAAAAAGAACAGTCAGAAAATACACATCTAAACTGGAGCTGACCAGCTTGTACCATGAAATATAACATCAAGTATCAAAGACCTTGCTAGTTAAGATGACTAAGCAAGGATCTGTATAAAATCATATCCATGGCAAGTCATTATCCAGGAAACTTTTAACACACCACTACCATGTTACATCAAAGAATCAAAATAAAGGCAGTACACTTCAGAGTGCTCTTTACCAATTTTTACATCTGCTTCCTTTCTGTAACACACTGGAAACAACTTACAAAATACCTGGAAGATCCAAAGAAAACACGTCTTATGTAGTTCACATCTTAATATTTTTATCAATTACAACTGTTAAAATTATAAACGTTTAATATGTCCGGATTTCAAGTGTATGGATATCATATTTTCCACTTGTATTTATTAATTCACCAACGATTAATTGTCATTCAAAAAATTTTAAAGAAAGACATGATATTCGCATGACTCCCCCGGTAATAATTGTATCCATTTTTCTTGCCTTCATAACTGTTTATTGAGAAGGGATTGCTTTAAGTTGAAATACCATCAAACGTGTCTGGGTTGTTAATCACAAGTGTAATAATTGAAATATTATTCTGCGGTATTCTCGAGAGTCCTGAAAGGTAAATGTTTACTTATGGTCTAAATCGAAATTTTTTAATTTTAATTTTGTTCCAGCTTATTATTTTGACTTAAGAATAGGATATGAAGCCATTTTCGTTTATAGAGACGGAGAAGCTATGTTTTATCCGATAATTTGGTCTCATATAATAATATAAGCTAAAATGTATAAAAATCCAAAACATTTCTATCATGTTTTAATTATTGCCATGTATTAAATTACAAAGAGCTAATTTA
Organism: Hymenolepis diminuta; assembly: GCA_900708905.1. Lineage (NCBI taxonomy): Eukaryota > Metazoa > Platyhelminthes > Cestoda > Cyclophyllidea > Hymenolepididae > Hymenolepis > Hymenolepis diminuta. Next base: position 332,564 of record CAADRB010000015.1, on the reverse strand, counting down.
ATTTAAGTTATCAAAATTTAAAAACATTCTTTAAGAAATGTTATGTGGATTTCTCACCAAAAATAAAACTCATCGGTAATGAAAACTATTCTAATAGTGGTATCACCTTTGAAATTAAAATATTTCCCTATTTGAGAAGAAGGAAAATTAAAATAGATTATTTGTTTGGTGAAATATAAATATCATTCATTAATAAATCGAGGAATTGAAAAAGGCAGTTTAACCATTTTAAGCGTCTTAAATTTTCTGGAAATGCCATGTTTTTATGTACGGGTGCGTAAGGCATCTGAGGACACCTTACGCACTTTTAGAAAAACAGAAAATTAAACTGTTCATGGTTGAAACTTACAATTTCTTGCAACAAAACAAAAAACATCATATTAACCTACGTTTTATTCTATACATCCTCCTTCGACTTCTACCACCCACTCTATTCGAGTCTGAAAGCGACTGCAAACTTTGATCAAATTAGGTGGTCTTTATTGATATCCTTCATTGCTCGGACTATTTCCTTCATCAGAGAGGAGGATTTGATGTTATGGGAGTGCTTGTTAACTTCTTTTCACCCACTTCCCGCCCCACCCCACCCCACCCCACCCACTCCATCCCTCTTTACACGTAATAATCGAAAGGATTAAGGTCTGGTGAGTTAGGTAAACGGTCAAAGGTTTGGTGTGACATGATGATGACAACCCTCGGCCATCCAATCCTGGGTTTTGAGAGCTTTATGGGATGGAGCTGAATCTTGTTGGAAGACATAGAAGGGTCTTTCTTCATTGCCCACGCTGTCGTCTAACCACGGTGGCTCAACAACAATGGTTGAAGAGTCTTCACACAGACGTCCGCATCTTCATCTGCATTGGCTCCAAGCCCATGTGGAAAAGAATTGAGGAGTCATGATGTGCTCTTCCCTCACTGCCCTTCATGACACCGAGAACCATCACTGTTGGTGGGCTCTTTGTGCGCGCACAACAGTTGGGACTTCTGGGAGGTCCACACGCACATAGCCGCCTATCATTTCTTCGATTGACTTTCTCATCCTGGTGGAAGTTTCTTCGTCGGAGATCATCCGAAGGCACTCCTCCTCCCCTTTTGGGTGCTTCAATGCATTTAAGAGTCGTTTTGCATGCACTGAACGCATTAAAGGATCCTCTTCAGTTGTTTTTGTCCACATAAACTGACCTCATCAAAGAATGTGTGAGACTTGCATCCGAGGTCTTGATGAACAACATTCCTCATATAATGTTATCCCTTCAGACACTTGAAGGTGCTTGGATGTTTGTTTGGCAAGATGTCGCGCACTGACTTCGCAGGATTTTCGTTCATCATGTCAAGCACTCTTCTCACAAACTCAAATGTTCTGAATGAGTGAGTGGGTGAGTGGGTGTGAGTGAGTGAGTGAGCGAGCGAGCGAACGAGCGAGTGAATGAGTCAGTGGAGCGTTGACAATGCTCCTTTTTTCTCCTCATCCTGTCGACCGTTTCATCTCCATTCTTTTCATTCACCAGCTCCTTTCTAACTTTGCAAATGATAGATCTGGTCACTTTTAGAGATATTGCAATTTCTATATTCATGTGTTTTGCCTTCACGGACACTATTATAGCCTGTCTTCTCATTTCGTTAGTTATGTTATTATCTGCTGTGAGATCCTTTGATGTAAAACATACATTAATAATTATCGGGTTAGTTTAAATTACAAAAATATAAGTGTCTTCTGATACCTTACGCACTCTGCATAGTCTCCTAATAGATGTTCTCTCTTTTACTGTTTATTTTATTTCACTCTTCGAAGGTACAGTTCGGAAAAACTTACACCTCAGGGGTTACCAATTCTTAATGGGGAAAATTTCACAATGCCAGTGCCCTTTCAGTATTCTACAAAATTTGTAATGTGAAATGGAGAGGTGAGAACAGAGAGAGAAGAGTCATCAGTATCGTAATCAATGTATTTAAATGGGCTTACTATCAGAGGAAATTCGGAAACAGAATAGTTGGATGACAGGCGATTGGAGAGTTTCTGCCTTAGCACTAAATTCCAAAATTTATAATCTGCACGTATTCACTTTCCGGGAATTTGTTAACGTTACAATTCGTAATACCTTTGTAACGTTAGGCTAATAAACTTAAAGCTTTATTCTTTGTAAAAGCTTATAAAATTAAATTAAAACACTTACAATTAATCTATACTAATTCTGACTTTACCCGAATCGATTTTGTGACAAGTCACATTTACATTTAAATCAGCTGCCCAATCTTTTTTCTGCTTCAGTCAGCGTCAAATTCAACCATGTGTGATTTACTAAGAAATCCTTCCTATTAGCATAAGTCAAAAGTTATAATATAATCTAAACAATTAATCTTACTATGAGAGTTTTGTTTCGCTTTTAGTATAAAGTGGACTCAAATACAGTTAATCTTGTCTAGAGAATAGTTCACAATGATTTCAGTTTGGTATTCGACAGAAGAAAGCTGTTTTCTAGTCTGATTCAATCTATCACTATCGTCTCAATAAATTATTGGCGGCCTCTGTAATGGATAAACACTCCAGGCCTTTGCTGATCTGTCTGTAGTTTAATGTTTAGTTGTAAATGACTTCTCCGAAAACAGTCTCACACTTACATCTACCAAAGAAACTCTTTCTATAGCTTCTTTTACAATTTCCGAATCTGATATATTTGGAGCTGGTTTTTGAACGGTTTTGTGGGGACTCCGTATGGCCTCAGACTATCAATTTTAGCACACTTTTATTATTAAAATTCTAGAAATGCTAATCGTGTACTGTCTCAAGTCGACCTAATTCAAACCAGACAATCGATATAGACTAGTTAAATAAATTAAACAGAGTTTATTTGCTCCAAAATATGGGGTGTACTTTTACAAACAAAACTGATAAGCCGAATGCTAGTGGGAGTTTAGAGTTTGTGACACACAAGTGCTTGAAGGTCAATTTCGTTAGAGGTGGAAAAATTTTTAAAGTGTTCTATACACTCACCTATTAGTCCTATTAACAACAGGTGTCTTGATATCTGTCAGCTTCAATCCTCTCTGAAATCAAGAAAAATCACACCAACCCAATTATACGGACTTTCACATTTTTTCAGCTCTTAACTTAATAATGTGAGGTCATGCATGTACATGTAATATTGGGTTAACATTGGCGTGCTGTTAATACTCAATCAGTATTAGCTTATTTCGTATCAAATGAGATTAAAAGCACGAAACCTAAAATAATGCTATTTTTTGCTGCAATTCTAATATTCTGACTTGACGATAGTTTGATAGAGTATAGGGATAAATTTATAACAAACAATTTTATTAAATATGTTTTTATGTTTTGTATCAGTTTTCAAAAGAGCACCTTCTTTTATCTTACAGCCCTATTTAAACATGGTCATTTTCTGAGAGATGGACAAGTATTTGATTTTGGCAGTGAGATAACTCTTCTCTTTGTGTAGCCTAAAATAATAATAATGACGTTGGTTGTTGACGTTTTATGACCAAAATTATGTTCCAGATGTTTGATATTTATCTCACAAATTTCGTCCATCTTCGAGATGAAAACAAATACCCCTCCATAATGTTTAAACGTCCTGCCTTCCTCATATTCTGAAGATTTGCTGTTAATAATGAACTAAGGTTCTACTTATAGAACTACTCAAATATGTTCGCATGTAGAAGACTTGATGCTTGTGATTGAAAAATTCTAATTCTGCAAATCCCTACGATGACTAGAATTAACTGCCAAATAGTAATAATCTGCTAACTGGCTCCCCAAAATCAACGGGTCACTCGAAAAGATTTATGTGGATGATGGCACAACTGATTAACTTCATTAGGGACGTCGGGGTCAAATTCTGAAATTTAACCTTTAGGAAATTTACAATCAATGTAATGAACTACTCATTGATAAAAAGTTTAAGATCAGATAAATTGTGAATTCAAGTGCAATAAGACTCTTTTGTTGCCACGACTGTAGACTCTACCTTTGATTGGACCTAATATAGCTATTCCATATTTAAAGATCGCATGTCATGATAACCGTACTGGCACCTACCGACGAAAAGTGTTTTCCATCATTAATCTCGATAAAAAATCACATCCATAAAACAGATCATTTGTCATGCCTCATTTAATCGATAATACGAATGCGAATCCGTAAAAAAGAGCGCTGCTGATTTATATGCTATCTGGTACATCGTCAACATAAATTTTAGCATACCTGTCTCTGGGTGTGCCACATTGTGCCTGTTGCCCATACCATTTAAAATCGCTAAATCTTATTCATATTCACTGGTTCTTTACATGGCCGGGCTGGGCGATAACTAAGGTAGATCGGATTCATTTTATTTCGAAATTGAACTTATCGGGGGAGAAATGATACACTAAAACATTGAGACCCATTTGATATTAACTAGATCATTTGTGACCCGAGGTATCCGAAATGGTATTTCTAAACATACACTTTACTGATTTCACCTAAGTGTAATTTTTCACTTTTAATATTCCTTTAATAGTTAATCATTTGGATAGCCACAATTATCTGATTTAAAAGTCCAACGCATAATACGGGGACTGTGAAGCTACCCACTTACCGCTGAAATAAATTAACTTTAACCAGTTACACAAGTTAGCAATCCTAGCTTTTTGGAATGCGGTATTTTGACGGGTTCCTGTTAAGGCTTTTAAGTCACAATGCAAAATGAAAATTCCTGAGGTTGATTTTGATTGTGATTATTTGCTTATGACCGATTTGTGTCTTTACTGATAAAATATTTTGTAAACCTCAGACACGATGAAATCTTAATTTTCTCTCAGATAAATAAAGCAGAAAACAGTTTCCCTAAACTTATTTAAAGTTTATTTAATTTGAATTTATCTTAAATTACATAATTTACATTGTAAGTTGAGTCTTTTTATTGACTGAAATTGATAATATTGTTTTAAATTTTCAAAATTCCCATTCCTAATGTTATTAAAAGCAACCAATGGAATTTCGGTCGTCTCAAAGATATGTTTGCTTGTCACTAATTCAGAATCGTTAAGCTAGTTCGTCCAGTTTTCTATCACGTCAGAGCTTTGTTATGACAGTATATGGAAGAATGAATTGGATAGTTAAGTTAATCATGCCAGGTAAAATGGAAAACAAAAGTGATATTGACTTGATTTTGCTTGATCTACTCAGATACTTAAATTCTAACAAAAGATAAGAACGGTTAAACTGTCATATATCAGAATCCCTTCGGGAATACAGACATTTTTGTTCAACCTACAAACTTACTAAATTTATCAGGTATCCGAAGTTAGTGAAAGTTATCATCTCATTTTTTCATCCTTATTTTAGTTGTTAGGAAAAGAAAATCCCGAAATCTACTGATCAAATTCTCTTACGCCTGAACGTCCCATTTTTATACATCACTGATTAAACTTGACTTGATAAATGTTAAACGCGAGTTGAAATTGACAAGTAGTGATTGTAAAATCACCAGGTACTTTAATATTTTAGCTTGGTGCATGGAATAAAATAGCTCCGAAGTATGAGCTCTGTCGTACATCTGCTACGATTTAACAGCATCAAAACGCGTTCCTTTGGCTAAAAGGTTGTACGTGTGCAATTACACCCAAATGTGCACTTATGCCGGTCGCATATTATTATGCAAATATAATGCAGAGAGAATTGCTAGCATTATGGATACAGAGTTACATTGATTCCTTCTCCATTTGGTTAGATTTCATTACCCATTCACTTCTACATCTAATGACAACTGTTTTCTAGTTATTCCGTGCAGTTTGAACGTTTTGCTTGTCGTATATTTCTAGTTCGAATCTCGTCGACATATATATATATATATATGAATAATCAAAAGTCTTATTTCATTTATTCTTGGTTATCGATAGAGGTATGGGAGAAAAAGAACTAAAATGACTTTTCTCACGATTTTTCTGGTGGTTGTCATTTCTCATTTGAATTCAAACTTTGATTACAAATGCTAGAATAAATTTTCGTTCTTGCTATAGAAGAAAACGAATTTTATCGAATTTTCTCTATCGAAAAACTTTAGAAAGTATTAAATAGACGGAGCTTCCTCTCTCTAGGCATCTGAGTTGGCAACGTACATCTGATAAGCCGTCTTTTACTGTCAAGCAACAACGAAAACTGCGTAGATTCAAGGTGCGCAATAACGCTGATTGCATAAGTAATCAACCCCTGCCTTCGCTTAAACCGTTTGTGGTTTTCACTTCTATATGAACAAAAGGCTATACTGCCTTCATTATTCTTCTTTTATTATTACCTAAAGTGAGTATTTTCTAATTAAGAAGAAGAATCGAAACACGAAAAACTTTCAAACTGGCTAAAAGTGTGAGAGATCGAGTAGCAACTGAAAATGAAATTAGAGTATCAAAAGATATCTTTCGATTTTCAGATCCAGACTATGCACATTTTGCTTAATGTGCATTATTCATTGTCTTGCTCTTCTGTTGCGAGATTACCTCTGGGTTCCTGAGTGAACTCATACCCATGATGAGAGAAGCTTTCTAACCGATTGATAAATTTGTGTATTTGGTCAAACCGTTTCAGCATACTTTAATCTTCTAATCGCCACAAAACTAGCATGGTGAAGTTAGTTAATGTGATTTTAGCATAGCATAACTCACCTGAGTTCACTTAAATTTTATAATTAAATTGATGTTACTTTTTTGCGAACACCACAAACCTAGCTTAGAAATTTTTAGTGCATGTTAATAAACTTAAAATTCCTGAAATGCTACTATAATTAGTATTTTAGTAGACCGTAATGGAACAAATCCACTAGAATAAACAAGACCTGACTCCCCATTGATTCAGTTTGGCGATTTTTTTTCAAACTCCCTTTCATTAAATAATATTATTTAGGCCTTAGTTAGCCTTTCGTTAGAAGTCCCTTCCTTTATTCATGAAAATAACTAGTACAGCTAATCTGCACTGCATCCTCGTTCAATACTCTTAAAACTAGATTTGATCAATTCATTTTATAATATTAATATTCGACTTCTACTTTGTTATTTCTTCGTCATACTCGAGGTTTTTTGACTATCGTTCATTTTATTCCCTAATGTCTACAAAAAGATATTTTTATTTCAGCCAGATATATAAATATTAAATTTAATTGCAAAAATGAGATAAAAGCTTTCGTGATTTTGTTTCCTGCTTTCTTTCAGTTGTGTTGTTTTAAAGTTGTTTGATCAAAATTACACTATTTTTATTAGCAGTTTCATTGAGAGACGGTCTAAGATATCATCTAAAGTTGATCCACTGCTATTAATGTCAATAGAGAATGATTACCAATTCCTCATAAACGATTCAATGAAGGTTATCTGAATAACCACTGAAGGAAATCAATTATTGAGATTTTATCATTACCACTCTCGACTGAATAAAACAATTTTATACCTTTTGGTCTCAGTAAAACGTCTAAAAACGTAGAAATAGAGAATTTTGCTCATTAATTAAAAAGCGCAATAGAAAGTAATGAAACTGGCAGAATCCAACTTTATCTGAACTGTCAAATTATGAGGTTATCTGTTTTCTTAATTTACAATTTTATCAGATTTATTTCATATTATCGGCATCTTTTCATACTGAAAATAAGAATGACACTATTTTCTTATGATTTCACAGCTAGTCTCTTTTTGATAATTATCTTAGCATCTTTCTATCGGAACGTCTTTGAGATTATTGTGGTCCATCCGGGAGAGTTTTCTTGTTTCACATTCATTCGCGAAGAGTTGACGACTTTCCTTATACTAACGTCTTTCCGTTATGACTAATGCAGAGTAATGGGAGGGACGAATTTCTTCGCAGGATCTATCAATTAAATTCAACCTCCTTCCTCACCAAACACCTGTTTAACATTCATGTGTAATTAACTTGGCCAATTCTTTATAAAGTTACATATTTTCAGTTAGTAATTTACCTTTAAAGGCAAACCAAATTAACAATTTATGTCTCATTTCATAATTGGTTGCAAGAATTTAATGTTAACTATATTTACCGGGTAATTTAAAATAATCCAAATTTTACTTCCTAGTTTAAAATCATTAATGATAACTTGATCTACCATGAGATCAGATTCAACGTCAGACTTAGAAAATACGGAAAATTTTACTGTTCTTAAGGAATGGAGACACATGTAACGGGCCTTCGAGAGCCAACACACAATCAACATTGTCTATTGCAAGGAAAAAACAAGCTTGTTGGCATAGTCTAAAAGTAAGCCAGTCTCTGGTGACATATCAAGGAATTTAACGAGACAAGTAACGCAAAATGAGATTGACACGAAGTATTTCTCATTAATTTTAATCACCTCCGTTTTTTACTGTATAGTTCTCAAGCTTTAAAGACAGATGGTTCTTTAAAAATTTAAATAGTAAGATAGTTGAAATAGAAGTGAAAGGCGGACGGAGGATTTAACAAAATTAAAAATTAAACAATCAAAGTAGTCAAACTATTTGAATTCATCGAACTGTCTGTTTTTAAATATAAAGATATTGAACCTGTTGCATCATGATCAAAGCGTAAAATTTAACTCTTGTTATTTTAAATTTCTGAAACATCGTTAAAGTCCCTTTTCAGAGTTGATTTAACTGAATTGGAGGCTTGATTATGTTAACTTTTTAATTATTTAAGCGCTCTTGTGTGATAAAAAAAGTCATAATGCATACGTTTTAGTATATCACATCTTAGTTTGAATACACTTGTATGGTCAGGAGAACGGGATGTTTGATGATGAGAAAAAGTCAATCATACCCAGGTCATGGTGTCTGGAAGAGAGTTCATTCTGTTTTCAGGCTCGGGTGACCTGAATATAACAGATTCTAATCTGGTTACTCTTGGAAATGCTGATATTATTCAAATTCTTCATCAGTTACTGCTTATTCAGAATTTTTACCCAGTGTCTTTTTTCAGTAATAAATCATCTGTTTATTCTCTTCTGCTCTGACCTATCACTTTGGGTGACCCCTAACTATACCATTTAGAAACAAACACGTAATATGCATATTTAATTCGTTCAAGTTTTATTTTTGCATTTTCAGAACCAGCTGCTTATTAAATAGGACTCAATCTCAATTACTCCAGTTTTTGATAGAAGTTAAAAAGTGGCTTCCTGAAAGATACATAAACGGCCCCTAAAATACTTAATGCCTTGTTATTCATTGTATCTTTGCTTAAGTGAGAACATGACATCTAGGTTGCCAACTTAGTTTAACATTCTTTTGAAACCCGAAGCCAAATCTATTTCCTCATATCCGAGGCTAATTTTTTCATAAAATGTTAACACATTATTTTAATTTTATTGTTTTTTTCTTCCTTAAAAAAAACATGTCTTAAATATATAATCCACCAAAAATGCATATTCTGAGAATTAATTGAATTTAACTACAATAAATTGTGGTTAATATTTCTTTGAACTTATATTTAAGTAATATTTTTTCCTAGTATGATGAAATTAATTTTATTCACATAATGACAATTACTTGAATTCTTACTACTGAGATTTATTGAACTATTTCAAATCTCTTATTTAGTTCTCGAGGACGAAATAATACACAAAGTTATATCCAAACTTTCCTACAGAAGTTAAAACTAGTTGCATTTTTAATAATTGTAAAGAAAGTTGGAAAATTTTTATGAATTTAAATTTTATTTAAATTGCTATTTTAAATATGGATGACAACCTAAACTTGGTAATCTAGTTGAACAAATTTCATGAAGCATTTAAAATTTTTTTTAGAATAATTGAATTCGTAAAAACGTCGATATATTTTTCCTAACTTTTCAGAAATTGAAAATTTTGATAGCGGGAAACTTTTATATTGAATTTCCGAACCCATTTAACTCTTTTATTCAAATTTACAAATATCACTAGAATTTTAAAAAAGCGCTGACGTGTTTCCTCGACGGAGTTTGCTCCCATCTTACATGCCTACAACTTTAATATGTTAATTTCCTGTGAAATATAAATGACTGAAAAAGTTTATATTTATTTATTAATCATTACTCACTAAGTATTGATTGACAGTCCTAATTTAAGCATTAAATATCGATCCAAAGACATCTTACCCCTCTGGGACATTTAAACTCCCTAATATCTGTCCGTCTATCAAATGTCTTCAGAAATAGAAATCCTGATATTAAACATTCTTTTCTGATCATTTAGTACCCTAGTAAACCACGATCTGCAATCCCAGGACTGGATCCGCATGGTAGTTCGATGGTATGAGGAGCATCGGGGAATGTATCCTCAGACAGCGATGTTGCACTATCTCGAAATAGCTGAGGGTTTGGAAACCTATGGCGTAGAATTCTTTGAGATTTACAATCGAAGAGGTACCGACCTCCTTCTAGGAATCGATGCAATGGGATTGGCGGTTTATAAACCTCCGGACAGGTAAGAAAATGTTTTTGCTTTATTGAGACATATTAAGTCATTCGATAATCGAGATAGAAAAAATGAGTCTGAGATTCCTGATAAACTAACTTCATCAAATGTTACTCGTACTGGGGTAGATAATTAACTTCACTAAACTGCCGCATAGAGTTAAAGCGAGTGTTTTTAAATTACTACACGGTCGTTAGAGGTCAAGAAATAAATGATCGTTGACAGACATCGGTTAATACTAGTCAACATGAGGGATGTTAGAGTGGGTGTTTCTCATCAGAAGGGTTACAGGTGATGGTAGAGCTTTCCTTAATCCACTTGGGAAGTTTTTTAATACGTATATCTGTATAAAAGGCGCTAAATTAATCTAACATATCATTGTCTGAGTAATTGTCATGGTGAATTTTGCCACTTTTATGAATGAAATCCCATCTTAGCTGTGTTGTCATTTAGAAATGAAATTTATACATTTTTAAACTCTGTACTTTTCCATACTTTGTCTCAAAGCCAAATTTCAATTGCGGTTACTTTGCGTATATTTTACCCTAAGATGAGCTTAGAAAAGCATTGGTATTTTGAACTTTATGTTGGATGCTAATAAAGGTCATATTGGTGCGAATTGCTACAGCGAATAAGGACAACATTAATCGATATGAATAAAAAATACAAATATGTTAAACCATTTATAAATGCTATCCTTATATTTTCAAATCAATTAAAGATTTTTTACCATGGTTGCGTGTCTTAAATGTTTAAAATAGCCTGTAAAGGCCACTGATTTCATTTATTTCATTATTCTTTTTTTGTTTCTGGAATAAGGGGGCGTGGTTAAATATTTGCTTACAAAGCCCATTTAACCATTAACATTATCAACTATTCTGACTAACCGTGAATGCCAGAGCTCCATGAATGCACATATCTATATATTTTCTAATTCTCTAGCCAATAAATTGGGATATCTCTGAGCTATTTCTGTATTGTCCTTTCTGTGTAATTGATTCTAATTACTTGTAATGATATGGGATTGGATCAAGGAAATATCGGTATTAGAATTCGTCAAATACGGCATTGCAAAGTAAAGTAAATATCCCATGTAGGAAAAAATCACGTGATTGTAACTTATTTTGTAAGTTTGGTAGACAAGTTAGTCTTCGTATTCTTGGGCGCAAATATGATATGCATTTCAAGTCAAAGGAGAATTCTTTTGCCAACGCAGTTAATTGTTTTTTATGACTGTCTGACAGAAGTGTACCTATCATCGACAGAAGCAAGTTGTTTTCATGCCCGCCTTTATTGTAAATTCGAGGTTTCATTTTATTATTTAAAGCAAATAATTAAAATAAGTGTTTTGCAAGGTAGGGTATTTAGATTAATAGAATTGACAACATCTGGAATTTTGAATCATAATGAACATTTCTTTCGCTTGTGTTCACAGGAACATGCTCTTTTTTCATGTTCTTTTAATCTGTTTTTCACTGCTGATCCTTCATGCTTTTCGTTCTTTGATTTAGGCAACTCTGAAGATTTCAAAACTGGTGTAATTGCGGCTAACAATCCAAAATTATCCACAAAATAGCGGTAGTGGATAAAAGAAGACGTATTTTAAGAACCCGGTACTTTATATATTAAAACGCAAAATAATACAAGTTGCAACACAATTCATTTGTTAGAATAAACAATTTAGTACTAAAGTGTTATTTTCCATATAAAAAAGAGGAAAAAATATATATATAATTAAATTTTAATAGCTTTGAGAAAAAATTATATAAATTTTTATAAGTTCATTTTTTGCGGACAAGAATTATGTGAGAATTAAGCAAAAAATCTTGCTTTTTTTAATTCGAAGACTGTTTTATTTAATCTTTAAAAACCTTGCTTTTAAGCTTATAATTTAGTCATTTTGACAAAAAATGGACACAAGAGCACTTATGACATCAGCATTAATTTGAATTTAAAATTTTACATAAGTATTTCTTTGCAGTATTCTGAACCACAAAGGACTTCAATTTTGAACTCTAAACTATTGCATATTAGCTCTTGGCGGTCTTTGAATTGAGTCGTGCTTAATCTTTAGTTATTATCCAGCATTATCTCTGCATTCAAACACTCAGGTTCCAATAACTTGAGACGTTTTTCACTATTTTAACGGCTTAGATCTTAATATGGAGTTTCGTTTTACGAACGCTGTATGATGGTAATTACTTAATACTCATCTAAAACTGCATTCCTACTATCGTTTTTGATTAATCACTAACCTATGTGCTTACAATGAACCGTTTCCAATCTTCTTTTGTAAACTCGCGGCCATCTCAGTACTTGCCAAGGTTTATAATTTATTCTCAATATACTAAGTTGCAATTCATTTGAAAAGTTGAAATACAGTCTGATGAGAAATGCTGGAATCACATATTAGGAAAATAAACTACCGTACTACTCCTATTTGTCTACTGACCAAGTCTGCAGATCTCAGTTTCTGTGGCAGGTCCCCACTGAACTTAACTTTCCAAGTAGGAGCCACGGAATACTTTACAGAGCACAAATAAAGGCGTTAGTCAACACATGAATACTCTAGCTATTAAGGGATATAACTCTCGACAGCAAATCACTTGATATTGTGTGGAAACATACTTATGGATCATTAATTAAAGTCGTTAAATTGTGCCTTCACTTTATTATTAGCTAAAAGCCCCCTTCTAGTCATAGTGGATCCTTTTTTTCAAAGAAGGGCTTTTTCACAAGATGTTCATGTCACAAACCCATGAAATGACAAATCTGCAAATCATTTACACTGTGTTTTATTTTGTTCAATCAGACTTTCCCCTTCGAAATGAAATAAAAAATGACTTAAATTTGTCAAAACTTGTTAGTTTTATGGCTATTCATTTTAAATTATTCTCCAATATTTAAATGAAAGAACCCCGACAAAATTTGTTTAATGGCAGAGGTTTAAATTATTATTAATCTTGTATTGATGTAAGCAGGTTCTTCCCCTTAAAAAATTTGTTTTTATCACCAAGTAAAGATATTTGTATGATTCGATTACTAATTTTTGCACGCTCGAAATTTATTATTCAAGAATACACTTAGCTCTCTTCTAGCAACTTCAACGATGACGCATTTTTGGACTTGTACATTTGATTTATCTATTCAATACATAGTGTTCCAGTTGCCGTATGGCATTTAGCATATGCATTTGCAAAATTTCCATTATTCATGACAAAATACTTTCGACCCGCTGATTACAACCATACTTTTTACTGTAGCATTTCATGAAAGCTACGGCTTGTGGACTGTAAACTGGGTCAAATTAAGCTTGGATAGCTAAGAACTTCACCAAAAATATGGGAAATAAAGATAACATAAAGCGTGATGCCTTTATTAAGAGGAAGAGGAGAGAAAAAGAGTCAGTCTCACAATCAGTAAACAGAAACCTGAGTTGAAACTAGAGAATAAAATTTAATATCGTGAAGAAATTTAGCAAAACAAGTTGAAATGAAGCTCGAGAGATGAGGAATGAGTCATATAATAAACGAAGTAAAGTGGTGGATAAAAGAAGCGATGAACAAATTAAAATGGTAGAGCCAAGATAAATATAATAAACAAAAGTATCTTCATATTATTCACAAGCAAGAAATATTCAAAGTGAAGCCTTCTTTACGCCCAAATTTTCTATATTTTGACATTTTGAATTGTCTTATTACTTCAGGATAACTCCAAAAGTGGGATTTCCCTGGTCGGAGATCCGAAATATCGCTTTCAATGACCGAAAATTCACAATTAAGCCAATTGAAAAAAAGAGCTCAGTAGGTTGAATATTTTCCATTAATTTTTACTTATTGCAACTATCCCATTCCTAAACCATCATATTTCCAGGATCTTGTATTTATAACCAAGAATCTGCGTGCGAATAAGAAGATCCTGGCACTCTGCATTGGTAACAATGAACTCTACGTTCGGCGTCGACAACCTGTACCCATTGAGATTCAACAGATGCGATCTCAAGCAAGTGAAGAAAATGCCTTCCGAGAGGCTGAACGGTACGCATAATTGCTTTAAGCTTAATTAAAAACGATAAATCATTTTTTATTAGTTATTTCATGATTACCGTATGCATGACCGCATGAGAAGGTGGCCATAGTATACAGGGTGTGTAAGGTATCAGAAGACACTTATATTTTTGTAATTTAAACTAACCCGATAATTATTAATGTATGTTTTACATCAAAGGATCTCACAGCAGATAATAACATAACTAACGAAATGAGAAGACAGGCTATAATAGTGTCCGTGAAGGCAAAACACATGAATATAGAAATTGCAATATCTCTAAAAGTGACCAGATCTATCATTTGCAAAGTTAGAAAGGAGCTGGTGAATGAAAAGAATGGAGATGAAACGGTCGACAGGATGAGGAGAAAAAAGGAGCATTGTCAACGCTCCACTGACTCATTCACTCGCTCGTTCGCTCGCTCGCTCACTCACTCACTCACACCCACTCACCCACTCACTCATTCAGAACATTTGAGTTTGTGAGAAGAGTGCTTGACATGATGAACGAAAATCCTGCGAAGTCAGTGCGCGACATCTTGCCAAACAAACATCCAAGCACCTTCAAGTGTCTGAAGGGATAACATTATATGAGGAATGTTGTTCATCAAGACCTCGGATGCAAGTCTCACACATTCTTTGATGAGGTCAGTTTATGTGGACAAAAACAACTGAAGAGGATCCTTTAATGCGTTCAGTGCATGCAAAACGACTCTTAAATGCATTGAAGCACCCAAAAGGGGAGGAGGAGTGCCTTCGGATGATCTCCGACGAAGAAACTTCCACCAGGATGAGAAAGTCAATCGAAGAAATGATAGGCGGCTATGTGCGTGTGGACCTCCCAGAAGTCCCAACTGTTGTGCGCGCACAAAGAGCCCACCAACAGTGATGGTTCTCGGTGTCATGAAGGGCAGTGAGGGAAGAGCACATCATGACTCCTCAATTCTTTTCCACATGGGCTTGGAGCCAATGCAGATGAAGATGCGGACGTCTGTGTGAAGACTCTTCAACCATTGTTGTTGAGCCACCGTGGTTAGACGACAGCGTGGGCAATGAAGAAAGACCCTTCTATGTCTTCCAACAAGATTCAGCTCCATCCCATAAAGCTCTCAAAACCCAGGATTGGATGGCCGAGGGTTGTCATCATCATGTCACACCAAACCTTTGACCGTTTACCTAACTCACCAGACCTTAATCCTTTCGATTATTACGTGTAAAGAGGGATGGAGTGGGTGGGGTGGGGTGGGGTGGGGCGGGAAGTGGGTGAAAAGAAGTTAACAAGCACTCCCATAACATCAAATCCTCCTCTCTGATGAAGGAAATAGTCCGAGCAATGAAGGATATCAATAAAGACCACCTAATTTGATCAAAGTTTGCAGTCGCTTTCAGACTCGAATAGAGTGGGTGGTAGAAGTCGAAGGAGGATGTATAGAATAAAACGTAGGTTAATATGATGTTTTTTGTTTTGTTGCAAGAAATTGTAAGTTTCAACCATGAACAGTTTAATTTTCTGTTTTTCTAAAAGTGCGTAAGGTGTCCTTAGATGCCTTACGCAGCCTGCATTTGTTGACCCATTTCTAAACTATGATCATCCGTTAGCTTTCGTACTGAGTGGAATGATAATGCCACGCCGTGTACATGTGGTACAATGTCAATTTGAGATTATCAAAATGTCACTTCCAAATCATAACCATTTATATTCTCTCATGTCGGACTTGAAATGAATAATTATTAATGACTGTTTTAATCTTCTTTGGATAATATCAAGTGTGTAAACATTTTCTTAATAGTGTTAGTAGACGTCTGGAATACAGACTAACCTTCTCGGCTGGTCTTTGTTCCCTCGCCTTCTCTGGAGTCTGAGCAATTGTAGCATCTCTTACCAGCGGCCTAGCCGTACTTTATGAAAAGTAGGTACTAATCCGTGATTTTGAAAGCCTCATGCAGGAACGTATAATATACTTCAAGTATTTTTTAAATCTAAATAATCATTTTCTAGCCCTAATTTCACGTACAATTGCGTATTTTGTTCTTACAAATGGAGGGAAATCAGATTATATGATGTAAATAGATTTCCCGCTCGAGGAAAATGAAATGCAGTGGAAAATTGAAGGCGTAATGTGTACCACATTTCACTTAAGGGAGTATTCAAGCCTATTAATTGTGCCATTGTTACTATCTTGCAAAGATAAAAGAGTATCTTCCCTTTAGAAATGTTCATTAGGGGTAAATGTATGTTTTATGAAGTAAACTGGACCAAGAAGGCTTTCTAGTGAACATTCGGAAGATATTAAAATACTGACAGATACAAGTCCATCTATACTGGACTGCTGAAGAGATGGATTTTCATTTTTGAACGTTGTATACCGATGGGCATAAAAATACCGAGAAATAACAAAAAGGAATAACCTGTTCTCTTAAATTTGGGATAATTACGGACCAAGAGGTAGTGTTAAATGCCATGAATGGAATTCTCCATCCACGAAATTATGACTCTGTTAAGCTATCCACTTTTTTTCCTACAAGTATAATATTATTTTATTAATCTCTTCAATTTCTCTGAGGAATCGATAACAGACATCAGGCTGACAAATTTCTCGAAGATCAGTCAAAAACGGTAGACATTTGGAATGAACTTTGGAAGAATTTGGAAAGAGCAAACATGGGTCATTCTGCCCTCACGTTCTTTCGTGAGGGATTTCGATGTTTTGAAGTTTCTTCGCTAAAAACTCAAAAAGAACTGGGCCGGTTTGTATTTGAAACTATTCTTGGACGGATGACACATTTGAGCCTTTCATTTTTAGCAGCTTTTAACCTCTGTAAATCATATTCTAACATGCTTTACATCTGGAATATCAATGGTAAGGTATTAGAAAAAGTAAATACATTCTTTAAACCAGCTGGGAAATATTTAATTAATTTCTGAATCACAGTAAATTTCACTGATTTTTAGAACCAGTGATTCCTTAGGTAGCTTGAATTTAGAGCCATCCGAGTTTTTAGCCTCCATAATTATGATTTTGTAGAACTTTTCTCGCAGCATCATAAAGTTTTCCGCTTTGTCAATAATAGTTCACTGCGTTACTACCGTTTTTCTGCAGTATTCCTGCTATTTTTTAGAATAATTTCAAATTTATCAATATTTACTGGCATGTTCTGTCTCGCCACTAGTGATCTACACGAGGATATCCCAGTCAAGAAGAGGGGAAATGCAAGTTCTCGTTTTCATATCAAAAACTTATTACATTTCAATAATAATAAAAATTTATTAAATGCATTAAATGGTTCAGTTGATGCATATATGAACAAAATAAAAATTAAGCGTTAATTTAAAAAATAGTAAGGAAACACATGATGGTATTGATTCCTTCAAGAGGAGTTATAAAATTTTAGCTTTATAAATAAGTGGAAATAACAATTTACTTACGTTCAGACACTATCCGACTTCCGAGCCTGGATAAATAACGTTTTATAACGCTTGTCTTATTGTAATTACCAATCAATTGATCTAACAGTTTTTAACACTGTTTCTTATTACTTTTGCTAGCCCATAATCAAAGATTTGACAGACAAGTATGTTAGCTTTACCACATTTTGCAGGTTCAGAAATTCTTATTTAATTTATCGGGTTATCCAACATTTACTTTAATCCTTCTCTATAAAAGTATTCATGCAATCATTCTGTAAAATATAGGGAAAAATTGCGATCAACTGATGTTCTGGCTTTTTGGATTTCTCGCTCGAATGAACATAATTCGCTCAGACAATAAACTACTTTAGGCAAATTTTTGAATTAAATTGTACAGTCACAGAGCAGAAATAAATATAAGGAGGCTGTCAAAAAATTCTTTAAAATTGTACTAGTCTCTGGAGGGTTAAACTTATGGACTAACTTTTAACAAACTAATGATCTTCTTAAATGCTCGTAGGATGCAACAGTCTCAAAAAAGGACGATCAATGGTTGAGTTGTAACAATGATTTATTGAGCTTTGATAGGGAAGTGAGAAAGGAAGAAAGGTTGAGTAGTGTTAAGAGAAAGTAGGAGATAGAAGAGCCGGTACAGACGTCAAAACAGCATATGTGGACGTGAACTATGGAGAAAAGCGAACTGGGGTATAAGTAGACGAGTTTTGTGTGCGAGCTAAATCTTACTAAATTCTGGATTTGCCGGGTCGTTTACTTTCTATGTAAAAAATATAGTTTACAGCGTCATCTTCTAATATTTCAATTTTATGGTTGTTCTTCCGTTTACTGGTGGACTTAATATCCGCAATATTTGGGACTTAATAATAGCTAAGATGGGTTAGCATTTAAATCCTCATCAGATTGGTGTGCTGAGATTTTCCATAATTATTTTCCTCAACTTCTCAAAAATAAATCTCAATTAGTCGTTACTTTTTTCTTTATAATCCGCATTTCCTCCATTTACAATTTTCATCCTATTACTTCATGGTTTGACAGAAAAGAAGAGGAGGAAAATCAAACTGAAGCTAAAATAAATGCGAAGAAGTAAACTTGTAGCTGCTTATTTGATAAGATGAGCAAAATACGAAATTGAAGATATACTCCTATATGGTTTGCCTTTAAGCTGATAGCGGTTTCAATGTTTACTTCAATTTTATTGTGATTGCATCCATTTCCAACAACCTTAAATCTGGCTGCAGTTTATGTCAGTTATGTAAAACAAGAGAAGTATTGTTTTATCTCGGACAGGAAGGAGATTGAAACTTTGGAAAATATTTATATTGTGAGAGAATATAAGGAAATAAAGTTCAATATGCAATGGAACGAAATCGTGTGCAATTTAAAGGCGGAGCTATGAGCCATAGGTAAGGCAGAATGAGACTCAACAATTAGAAGACAAAAAAATTGATAAGCAATTTTACTCAGCAGTTAATTGCAGATAAGAGCAAATATCATTAAGTGCTTTCATTTATATGGAGTAAGTACGGTATTTTGGAGTGAAACAATAAATATCTTAAATCTTTAACGATTTTGTAACTCTGGAAATATTTATTAACTAATGACTAATGAGCTGGTATTAATCTGAAGGAAAATTTGGCTGTCGACTACTAAACTTCTCATAAACGTAATGCCTAAATAGCAAGATGCAGTAAAGCGGATTAGATATGCGTTCCAACCAATCTTAATACTCTACTATTGACTATATGCAGCGAAGCATATTTGTTTTCTCTCTCTCCAGAATGACCGAAACAGTGTCATGTCTGATCGCCAAAGCAGGAGAAAATCAATTGAGTTGCCATAAATAGCCATTTCTGTGAGAGGAAAATTAGAAAATAAGGTAGTAGAAGAAGGAAAAACATGGAAAGATTTTCATTACATCACATACTTTTTTTGCTGCGACTTACTCGCTTTCGTTTTAAAATAAAATTGACCTAGGTATTGCAATTTTCTTTACCGGTATCTGTCATCCCTTCTTAAAGTAACAAAGGTTTAACCAACCTATTAAAGCCATCAAAATAGATTCAATGTATTTTTCAAATTTTTTACTCCATCTAAAAATTTCTAGTTATAGTAAATAATATTCTATGTAATAAATATACACCATTTAAATAATTATCCAGGATTCATGAGAACAGGATCGCAGTTGTAAGGGTTTTTGTCTCGGCCAACTCCGATTTGACTCTTCAAGGTCATTTATGAGTGATTTATGTTCCCTTTGTGAATTTGGAAAAGTAGAAGAGTAAAATTCAGTATATATTATATTATTGAGATTTATTATTTACCAATATAGGTTGTTTGTTAATTAATTTGATCAAATAATGAAAAATCACATCCTGTTGGGGTATTTAAAGAATTCTTAAATTTTACCGAAAGGTAATAGCCGTTCGCATATCTATAAAGCTAGTACACATTACACTAATCGGACTAGCAAAGAAGTAGTTCTACAAATCTTAACTTTGAGAAAAAAATAGAGAATTTGGGACTTTCATCTGTTTACTGCTCAGATCGGAATGAAAAACATTTACTACCATCTTCCGCTATTTTCAATAAGTTATTATTTATTTCCGAGTACAATCTGTGTTAATTCAAGACTCCCAAAGATAAAATAACACCGAACTTAAAGTCAAAATTTAGAATAAAATTCTAAGAGATAATTATTTTATCCCTGTTTTGCATAAGATTTAAAAATTTCAGAAATCAGGCACCTGTCTTTGATATTTGAAGAAAAGGTGTCTCTTCGGTAATGCTTAAAACTCAAAAAAGGCGGATATGAACCGACAATGTATCAAAGACGAAATTCAGTTAATGAGTATTGCGGGGTAAATGACCTGAAAAGTGTAGGTATTAATAGGAGAAAACGTACAAAATATAATGAAATGCGTGTGTCTGGACATAAATAGCACTGGAAGAGAGGGAAGCACGACTATAACAGAATTTCCAAGCATCTCGTGTTTTTTTCCGCTCGTTTGGCTTCTCAATGGTATCCGGCGATTTTTGACATTTCTTCCGCCCAGGAAAAATCGTAAAAGGTAATTGAGTGGTAAAGTTATACAACCAATGTGATCGACGAAGGAAACCGTAGGCATTTGCCATTCTGACTCATCAAAGCGGCCCCACATATTAGAGACCTAAAATCATAGACAAATCTATGACTTAGATCCAGTCATCTAGCTACAACTTGTAAACCATAGACAATAGTCGTCTGATTTTTATTATTCTTGTTGTTTCATAAGATAGAAACTCATGGATAATTAATTTTTATCAAAGCACGAATAAATTTTCTCTGCATGTTCAGGAAGAACTGTTCGGACATCTCTTTTGCCTACTTTCTATTCAAAAATGCAAGGTACAGTAATGGTATAGCTGAAATGATAGTTTTGATTAATCCATTTTACATTAATCCAACAATCCTTAACAAGCTAAAAGGCCACGAATAATACTTGCTGACAACTTATATTCCACTTAAAAAGTGAAGATAAGTCTCTTCCAGAATTTATATTAATATAATGTTATTATTTTCACCAATTATATCTAGAATAAACCGAAATGATAATTCTAAAGCCTTTTCCCTACTATATTTTCCATAAAATTTGCTTATTTAATTGAATTTAAATTATAATTTCTTGGATTTTCCTGCTATACTCGACGGAACAATAAACTATTTTCTTTATCTGCATTTACTTTTTTGTATTTGTTTAATCTTTCGTCATAATTCCACAGTTTAAAGTAGCCGTTAGCATTTTTTGAGTGTCATTTCAGCCATCTTAGAGTTTGAAATAACTGAGCTGGAGCATAAATCAATTTCATGGGCATTTTGTTCGTTATTAAGGCAGTACAAAACCTTGCTCTTGAATGATTTCCTTCATAATCGGTTTTTAGGATTGCCATTACAAGATTGTTGGTAAGCAGAATAGAATTACAGATATATCAAGTAATTTTGCTCATGAGTGCTCATTTGCGATGGATATAGCCCATAAAATTCATTAACATATTGCAACTCCCGAGACAAATCGATACCTTTGCTCTGATAGGGGATTACTTAAAGCAAGTGTTCTCAAAATTGTCAAAGAACTTCAGTGAAATGAATAGAATGTTAAGCATGGGATGGGCAGAAGAATAAAATTTTTATGGGTACAAATTGTAAAACATGCCGATTGCGTGCCGTTTTATAAAAATAATTAATGGACACCCATTCTTACTGTTATCGAACGGAGTCAATGATAATTGCAGATATTAGAATGTTTTAAAGAAAAATGTCTATCTTTGATACACTTTCTAATTTTTTATTACGCCATTTCTTCCGAGTATCCCTTCACAACTGAGTTTTTTATCCATTTGCTTCGCTTTGAGTAACTAATCGGTTGATAAACTTGACCGAGTGCCATCAGTGTATTTCAGCCCCTATGTTCGAAGCACAACTGCAAATCGATCAATGATTTTCATTCGCCTCAACTACAATCTTTGCTCTTCGTACCCGGATTTTTATGCCCTTTATGCAGCGAACTGCTTCCTGCTCTTCCAGTTTCTAATTCCTCGTTATACTTTTTTCTCCTATTTCTATTCCAGTGGTTCGTACTTAACTATAAACATGCGATCCTAGGATTCTTTTATATATGAGAGAATTTATTTTAGGATTACGAAGGCACGTTTCCTTACGAATTCATTCCATAGAGGAGATAGCTTTAGATAATGTGCATTTGAAGGTGTTATTCTAACTTAAGACTCCAACCATCGAAAATCAGTACCACAGGCCACATGTTTTGTCTCAGTGCGGAAAATAATATGTCGCAGACGATAATCTTGGTTATTGGTTATTCGTTTCATCTTTAAAAATTGTCATACGCATTCGGATCAGTTTGGACAAGAAGATCGCACAAAGCTGTCTTCGATCTGCTGGTAATTTGGTCTGGAATATTAATAACATTTCTTGGTATGACGCTTTTCTCTTCTCATAATCTTAGTTGAGAGAAGTTTCTGAGTTAGTTCAGGGTGATCCCTATGCATAGAACAAAATGCATTATTAAAATTTCGGGCTTAATGATATTCGGGATTTAATAACAAAGGTTTCGTTTGCCTAATATCAAGAATCGACAAGTTAAATTAACTTCAAAATTTCAAATAGCTCTGGATGAAGTCATGTTATTCGTCATCCTTTTATCTTCTTTGATTGTATTTACATGCCAGCCAGCATTGTAAAATGCTCTCTACTGGCATTTCCGTAAGCATTAAAGGCCAATTGTGTACATAATTCACATACTCATGTGATGTCCCTCCTATCTCTTGCATATTTATTTTTTAATTCTTCGACTGAATGGGAATTTAAGCTTTGCTCTTAAAATATATCATCAACTATTTCTATTTGTTTTGCGAATACTAACATTATTATTAATATTGTTATAAATCATCAGAATGCTCTTAAAGTACATCCTGATCGGAGTCCTATTTATTCAACATTTCGTGTGGGTGGA
Organism: Hymenolepis diminuta; assembly: GCA_900708905.1. Taxonomy (NCBI): domain Eukaryota; kingdom Metazoa; phylum Platyhelminthes; class Cestoda; order Cyclophyllidea; family Hymenolepididae; genus Hymenolepis; species Hymenolepis diminuta. The sequence goes on along the minus strand of CAADRB010000015.1, from coordinate 309,165 downwards.
TGTGCTCTGCTATGCTAGGATGAATTCACTTACAAACTTAAGAATCAGAGACCGATAAGTGAATGAGAAGCAGAAGGGTATGAAGACCGAGAGCTAGATCAGAGCGTCTAAGAAGAGTGCTAGGAAATGATATACAAGCCGAGTTGTGATAGCCAGATTTGACCGTCTGGAGTCCTTCGTTTATCAGATGAGCAATCGACGAGCACTGATCACTTAACGATTGTGGCATATGAGACAAATAAGTTAATATATAGTCCAAAATTACTTTTGAGTGGTATGAAGAAAATATGATAATTCTAGGTGTTCGACGCATTTAATAGTAAGAAGTTGAAGTCAATATCTTTTGTATTCTAAGGGCATACACAATTTTTTCCGGTTGAGGCATACATACGTAAACTTAGGGCACTGCTGTTGAATTTGATCAATATCATTAGCTTCATTTCTCCTTCGATATTCCTGATAAGTTATGAATTCTTTTAAAGTTCAACAGGACCTAAACAAACGATTATTGACGTACTTTTGCAAACTTTGGTGCTGTTTATGCATTCAAACCGCCCGCCTCTTTCCTCTCACATGTTTTTAGTCTTATTTAATAAACTGCATTTATGGCTGGCGTTATGACTGTTACGTTTGATTCAATACTTATATCTTATTAGGCATGTTTAGTAACTGCAATAAGGACAATATCGAAGAACTAGACTGAGTGTTCTTAAACGTTAAGCAACAACTATTTAGCTATCTTGATCTAAATTACCTACCTAACTCTCAGTTTTACGATAAAATCGTTTTTTTATTTTAAGAATTGATTCTGAGTTTTGATAGCTAAATAGAAGTGACAACCTCGAAATTAACTCTATTTAAGATAACAGTGGAAAATATCCCAATAACTCCATGACCATTTTTTAAACAAAACACTTTACTATTATTATCCAGTAATCCAGATCAGTAGATTGAGTTGATTATTTATTCATGTCCACTTCATATAAGTTGAAATTCGTTGTAACTTTTCTAGTGCACGGATCAAGTAGGAGATATCGGTACTAGTGACAACGATTTCCACCACCTAGGTTCCATGTCATTTGATAACAGACGCACGCGCATGCTACTACACGTAGCGAAATAAATCAGCTTTTAAGTGATATGACCGTGAGCGATAGTAATAGGTCCCCTAGCCCTATTCACAAGCTTCAATACTATAGAGGTTTCAGAGCGTTCCACCAAATCTTTTTGAAGCGGCACACTACCATAATTGTTAATTTTAATTATATTCTCTTTATTTCAATTTTTTTTAATTATTGGTTGCTTAGTGAATCGGAGTGTCAAGTGATACACTGTGTGAATATCTAAAGCATCATTATACATCTGGACGTCTATGTTCATGTCATCGAGTACAAATTGCTTTTTATTAAATGTGTGTCTATGATCCCAAAGGCTACCCTCGTGAATTCATTTTACACTTTCTTTGCTCAGTCCTTTTTATATGAAACCTATGTATTATATGACGGTTTGACACTCTCGAGCAAACATTATTTGTTAGCTCTTTTCCAATCTAAGTCATCCTCTTTGAGTCGCAGTAGCCTCTGTAATTAATAGAATGGTTAAAAATACATACGACTTCTCGTAATCTTTCGATATTTTCAATTTGTAAGGGTCTTCATATCGATATATTTTTCTTCTATCCGTAGTAGCTTAAAGGTCACCGAATATAAGTGAAGTTTCCTATTCAGTAATTTTGATCTTACTATGGCTGGTAAAAAGTAAAATTTTTCGTTCATTCAAATTAATTTTCTTTTGTTAAATTGTTTTGTTGTCAAATAGGGAAATCTGAAATCGTTCTTCTGGAATGGGAATAACAAAATTTTTCATATTAAATTGAATTCTTATTTCAAATTTTTCATTCCTAAAACTCGGAGCCAACTTAATATATGAAATACATTCATAGTTTATGGATAGCTTTCAGTGGCACGCATTTTTCCCTTTAAATTTTATTTTATTTTCTATTCCATTTCGTCAAGTTCGCACTAATCAGTCGGCAAAGACTGGAAAATCCAAGGTGTTTCATTATGCACCATGCGAGTAATTAAACGTATGTCTATGCATTTCCTATTCGAGCGATGATTGAACAATTTTTGAATCCCCGTGATTACACTGGCTCCTGGGTGTATGACTCATTTTCCACTCATTCGATTACTCAACCTTTCTCACGAACTTTGCCCTAGCTATCTTGTGTAATTGCGATAAAAGTTTGTTCCCTGTCTTTCCCTACTTTTGTAGTTAATAAAAGAGTTGGTAACCAATTAAGGAACTCATTATCTTATTTGATCTCATAGGGTTAGACATCATAGTCCCGATACTAGACACCTGCTCGATTTCCTGATTCTAGAAATAGGATTTAACTCAGTAGTCTTGTAATAACTTGAATTTTTGAAATCGATTTGAAGTAACCGCAACCTTTCGGAATGACCAAAGATTCTTACATCAATAGGTCATACTCCAGAATTCATTATGTGTACATATGTAGATCTCTCACATCATTAGTATACCCTGTTTGATTTTATAAAAATGATTTTAAATTATGACTTTTATATTTTAACCTTACAGAGAACGGTTAGCAAAGGAACGAGAAGCACGTATCAGAGCGGAGCGTCGAGTTCGTGAATTGGAAGCTCGATTGAAAGAAGCTGAGCGCCGACTTCAATGGACCTCCTCCTCGTCCTCTTCTTCGCAAGACCAGGCTAAGAAGACCCCCTCCCCACCGACTGTCGCCTCACCAACTGAATCTCCCGGACAAATCCAATTTGTCAGTACCCCGCTGACCACTACAGAACTAGAGATAGAGGTAGATGTTAAGTCAAAACTTGTCACGGTCGTTATAATTGAATGTATGCAGTTACAGGGTACCTTTCATGATATTTGGAATAATGTAGAGGGGGAATTGAGAAGGTTACCGACTGTGATATTTTGGACTTATTCTTGATCGTATTTCTATTATTTAGATTACCATTTGATGTGTAAGTTGAGATAAGCTATCGTGCTTTCTGCATTAGTGATTGGGTATGTCTTTCTTCGGTGATTTCCTGATAAGAACATCTCTCATAATCTGAATTGATTTGAGTGAGAATTGAATTCAGTTAGAAAATATCTATTATAACTATACGTATTTTTTTATTTAAGCTTGTTACACATTGAGGCTGAACTCCAAAGATGATTTCAAGGGATTGAAAGTAACACCCTTTCCTCTCAGTTGAATTATTTGAAGAATATCCAATTAAAATTGCATGATCTCTCAAAGGATTTGTAGGAAAAGCAGCGCTTCCTAATTCAGAAGTGTGGAGAACGCGGACATACTGGACACAGCAAGCAACGAGAAAAGTGGGAAAAATTAAGAAATGAAAAGAACAAGGAATATGCATTAATACAGAATGAGCGAAAATTGGTTTGTTATAAATAGCTCAAGATGCGATACACTATGTTTAGGTGACAGTTTTGGATTCATAAATATCACCACCTGACGATTAAAATAGAGTGGAAATATGAACTAATATGTGCATATTATGGAACTTATGTGATCTGCGCAGAATATATATCCTTCGAAAAGTACTGTTATGGTCAAATATCATCACTAAGATCAAAATTGCACTTACCTTCATCTTAAATGATGAATTTAAACCTCTGGCATTCCCTGGGTTTCATTAGTTTTAAAAACACTTGGTAGTCGGTCATCTTGGAGCTATTGCAGTAGCCCCATTTCGTTTGCATTAATTTGACAGTATTAATAAAATAGGACAAACACATGGTAGGCAGGTCGCTATTATTTGTCCATGTACTGTATCAGACTTTCATTTTTCATGCATTTTTTCTTTCCTCTAAAGGATGTCGATGAAACACCTTGTCCCTCAACTCCCGAAGAAGATATCACCTCCCGTCCTTCAGCCACTTCTAGATCTCGAAATCTCCTTCTAACTAACTCTTCTTCTACTCCAACTACCCCCATAACAACTCCCACCCCAAACACGACGTCTCCCCAGCGTCGAATTTCCTCACCAACCTCACCACCTTCAGTTGTGTATTTTGAGAGATCCCCTTACCAGTTACCTTGTCATGGGCTGGAGATGTCCGATTCCGTGGAAGAGGCTGTACAACTCCTTGAATCCACATGGAGACAAAATCAGGGTCCTCCGGACGGAGCTTCTGGAGAGATGAAAGAAGAAAATGAGGAGATGGAAGTAGATGCTGGAATACCTTCTCCGGAAAACAGAGGTAAGACTTTCTTCTTACCATGTCCCTTTATTCTATACTTTAGAACGTCCTTTATTTTAATTGAGAAGTACAGAATCCAATTTAGATAAGGAAGCACGATGATCAACGGGCAAGACTGTCTTGTCTGAGATCACAGGATCCGTTGGTTAATTTCATTTAAAAGGTTGGATTATAGGACTCTGTCATAAAAGCGACTCTTGGATATCTTTGCTTCAAACAATCCAGTTGCTGTTAGGACTTCACTTAAAAAATCTGGGGAGATTCTTCTGGAAAATGGAGCTAAGATATCCCCTCAAATAAAAGTGTTATACAAATGTGAATATTCAACGAGAATAATTCGATGTACATTGATATTCACAAGATAAATGGATGAATAAATTTTTCAAATAATTCGATTCATAAAGTTAAATCTCTCTGGTAGAGGGATGGGAGATACTGATGGCAAAGTCAAAATATTGAGGTTCATACCTCATTTGATTTTTGGATTCAAGTTGTTAAATATTTACTTGGTGGATGATTTCTGTTCTAGAGTTCAAATGTCGTAATGCCTCACCTGGACTACCGAACAAATTTACGTCCACGAAATTCAGTCTTTATTGATCGGTTATTTTATTACGACGGTCGGTCCTGTTACTTAAATTCGTCTTTCTTCCACAGGCCGAGAAAGTACAAGGATCATAACATAATCAAACTAGAAAACTAAAATTTCTTTATTCGCTTCAAATATTTGTGATTGTTCAGTTACTTGGTAAGCCAGTAATATGGCAACGAGCAAATTTCGTTCACAGGAAGAACAGTAATATAGTGTCTGAGCCACCAATTCTATTCACAGAATATAAATTAATTCAACTCAGGACTTTGAAAATGTTCAGTTTTTTCTTCCTATCGGTTCAGTTATTTATATGGTCCTCTTTTACGCATTCTTGAGCAACGTCATGATATTTAGACAAACTACATCTTTCTCCACTAATGTAAATTATGCCTCAAATATATTGTTGTACAATTTTCATTAAACATTCAAAAGGAGTCATTATTGAATTGCAGTCATCCACTTTGATAGAAACCCATCTTTGTTTTTTTCAAAGAATATTCTCTCCCTTTCAATATTATCATTGTTATTTCATGTTATTTCCTTTTTTCCTCCACATTTTAATTTTTCCCTTCTCGAATTTTGTTCGAAAACATGTCTAACTAAATAAAGTGATATTTGGTGGAATTCTTCACTCAAATTTTTTTTATTCCAAAGATATCAATAAGTACTAATTTAATTTATTGTTACCAATTGCATGTTTATTATCGGGTCCGAAAATATTATTTTGATGGGAGAAAATAACATTTTCATTATTTCCCTTATTTTTATATTACTGGCCCGTTTCCATATTTCAAGGCCATAATTAAGGTTCGTTCTGTGCTCAACTGGCATGTTTGTGTTCTCTCCCTTCCTTCTCTTTCTGAAAAATGTGCATTGGACTTGCGAATCGTAAAAGTTTATTTTTCCATTACTCACCTGCACCTTATTTAATAGAAGTATATAGGTCCTTGATTTGGTCTTTGCATTCATATATATATATCAGCACCAGTTTGAAACAAATGGGAGGCTGGATCAAATATTGAAAGTTTTAATTTAAAGTAATAAATTTAATGAGTTATTCAGTAGGATGCCGATAGGATATTCTTACAAGACTTTTCCCTATATATTAACTGTGACTTCGTATTAATGATTAATGCAATTCCTTTAAATAACTTTATCCTGTAGAATCCATTAACTCCTTATAACTTCACGTAATATTATGCAGAGTAGTTGTACCTAAGAAAACGAATAAAGCTCATTACAATAAAGTGATGTCCACTGTAATTTCAGTTTTTATTACCACACATGGCAGAGTAAATTTTGGCCGTCGGTAAGCCCCTTAACATTGAAAAAGGTTAGGCACACTAGTAGGAGGCTGACGGAAATAATCGAGTAGAATAACCGGAGAATCAGAATTCTCTACTTCGTTTGAATTCTCAAATGTTTAAATTTTTTACCTCGCGGAAGGAGTTTATAACATCATATCCTAATATTTCAGAATTCAAATTTATGGATTTTATTCATAGACTTGAGGGAGATTGTTAGTAGACTGATTGAACTGAGTGGATTATCATGCTCTCTCGAAAAATGTGTTTTTGATATTCGGAGTCGCTCTTCCAATTTGACTAAAATTTTCAACGTGAGAGTCTATTAGAACGTCAGATTTTCTTTTCATTCTATGAGTATCAATTTGAAACTGTAACTGTCTTTTATAAATTATTCCCCTTCGTTTTTATTAGTATTAAAAATTAATTTCACGCTTGCTAAACTAATCATATTCAACTCTACCGTATACTCATAATGAATTTTTTGCAAGAATTACGAAGTTGCAAACACAATACGGATAGTTCATATTATCTAGACTGATTTCCTCTAACTCACTTTTGATCCTTCATTCCGGCTAAAGTGAGAACCCTAATCAGCGCTAATTGGGATTGGCGTAAGATGGGAAAAGGAAAGTGTTTGATTTATAAACAGACAAAAACTGTGGAGTTTGGTAGTTTTGAATTTTATCGATCATTAATTTTGCCCACAGTAATGCAAAAAATTTTACAGTTTTAACTCCGAAAAGCAACTGATATTGATTAGCCGTAAGTCCAGCAAATGATAAAGAGGAGAGGATCAAAAAGATACAGAGGACAAAGTCAAGGGTATTGGAGAATATTGCCTCATTTGATTTTTGGACTTGAGTTGTACATTATCTAACAAATGGGTAATTATCGCTACAAAATTCAAGTTTCATAATCCGTCCCCTGGATTTCAGTAATTGCTTGTAATGTTCAGTGTTCATAGACCGGTGTCATTGAATCAAGAGGGATCAGTCTTTGCCGCTTCATCTCGTTTTTAATTCGAATGGTTGAGAAAACAAAATTTTTCAAATACAGTTATCGGCTTACAGTATTAACAGAGCGAGGGTTTAACAGATGAAAATTTAAAGTTAGTCGAGCTCCGTAAGCCGTGTTCACTCAAGGTGAACATGCAGTATGCTTTGAAGTTATTACCTGTTCTAAAAGTCAATTTGCATTATTTGATCCCTAGGTTTTTAGGTGAACTCATGTCCGCAGTATTCGGTGTTTATTGACATGTTCATTTGCATGAATGATTGATCATGCAAATTTGACTCATTTGCAGCTTCTTAGAGCCATGAATAGGAATATGTGACTTAGAGGGTATTTCAAACTTAAAAAAGCTCAACAGAATTATCTCAAACCGAAGCATATTAATATATTTTGATTAATCATTAATTGCATTCATTCACTGGTCGTACTGTCGGAAAGAAATAAGCAGACTGTGTTATTTTAGTTAAACTACATGCATGCTTTTAATTTACCAGCTAGTATCTGAAGATGTTGAATATTAAGAAAGTTCAAACGGAGAGTGAGGGAAGAACGAGTTAAAAAGAGAACCAAATGAACTTTCCTCATCCGAATTCTAGATTTGTCGTGTAATAGGCAATTTGCATATGAAAATAATTTTGTGTCAATACGATCTGACATTACGATTTTCAATAGTTAGTTTCCTTCCACTGGACTTTCCTTTTGAACCCAACGTTCAATTTACTGTTATTTGTATGAAAGTCTTAGTGTTCGGAGATGATCGATTAGAAATTAAATTTACCTGTTGATTGTCTATCTCAAACGCTAAAAGAGCAGCCGATCGGTGTAAGCAAGTATGCTTTGCTCAGTAATTTGGGACCTTAGTTAACTTGTCAATTTAAACTATTTTAAAAATTGATAAAATTAATAAATTTGTTAGGTTAAAACGTCACTCGTAATATTTGCATCAGCATTTGAAATTGGTAGGCTTTTCTTCACTTTCTCTTGGGGTGCATAGTGGGACCGAAAAACTCTCTTCTGTTAATTTGCTATTAGTTAAACCTGTGTGAAACGTACCCCAAAACACAGCTTTTAAGATCTGCAAGCCGATTTCCCAACAAATAAGAAGTAAAACACAAGTTCTTTTTGTTATAGCGAAAACGTCCTACAGTTTAATTCGAGTTATGTACAGTATAGCGTTATTCATATTGGTTCTATTAAACAGTTTATGGGCAAACATTATTTTCAAAAATAATAGGAAGAAAACATGAAACAAAATATTACTTTCGTCAAGAGAAATAACTTACTTACTTAATAATAATATTTTTGCCTTGACAACAGTCCTCATTTGTATCTTTAATGCAATTTTATTCAACCTCTCTTCAGACTTTTAGTATCGAGTAAATTGAAGTCGGCATTTTAGTGGCTTCGGGATGGGAAATCTGAATTACGATTTGCAGCTTATTACAGCGGATAACCACATATCACAGCAATTGAATTTATTAAAGATTTCTTTTTACTATGGACAATGACATAACAAATGAAAAAAATCTAAAATCAAAGTTTTGAATCCATATAGCCACATTTAGCTAAACTCATGGATAATTTTATTGCTGAATATTTCGTGTCATGCTTGTAAATCCCACAAAAAATATGATAATAATGTAATTCTACTCACGTTTTATAAGTAGCAACGTGAATATAATTATTTTGAAGCATCACTATAAACCATTTTTTGGAATTTGAGATGCGATGCTTGAGTCTCAGTCTCTGGAAATGTTTTTTCGTCATATTAGTTTCAATTGTGCTTAAATTTTATGAAGAACTTGGTTGAAATTTAATACGATATTTTGAGGTTTTAATTAAAGAACTTAATGTGGATCTAGACTGCTAAATCATTCCATACTTTTTTGTGGTGGTTCATCATAATGTCAACTTTGAACTTTAATTTGTGCGTAGCTGGAATTTGCATATCTAGGTAACCTCCAGTACAAGATTGTGAAATTTGTAAATTTTAGAGAATTGAACAGATTTCTAATCAATTCTTGATGTTAAAATATTTCTTCCAATTTCATCAAATAAAATTATATTCATTTAGTTGGCAAGACTGTATTTAGTCTTAAGCTCTTAAAAATGAGGCCTTTTCACCGCTTACCTCGGTTTATAGAGCATATTTAGAAGTCTGTCCTAGGGCTGGTCATCCTGTTCTCTTATTATTTACCGAAACTTAAATCTGTGATTTCCAACTAAATCAGCATGCACGTTGATCGTTAAGCCACATTACACTGTTAAGATGTGCCTTATCTCTTTTCAATATTTAAGCACGACATTAAGATATTTGTCCGATTACAATAGGGGAGATTTACATTAATAAACGCTTTTAAGGCATACATAATTCGGTAAAATCTAAAAGTTGTTTTTAAAATATGTTTCAAAACTGAATGATTATCACAAATGGAAACTTAATTTCTACTGCAATATAATGTGAATAGTACGTAGAAACTTCTCTATGTTCATTCCATATAATTTTTCTTTGACATGAATGAAACAGGCGTATTCTTTATCGTGATAAAGTATCTGTCCCCTTCTTTGATTTAAGAAGATTATGGGAGGCATAATCTAGCAAGGTCTTTCCTTTTTATACTTTTAACTCCTAGACTGATACAACGCTATAAAAATACATTGCAAGAATAACTAAAATGAAGCCTTCAAGCGTATTACTGATTCTCTTAACTAAAAGACTGGAGATTGTAAAGATAAATTAACCACAACAGAAAGCATTTTAAGGATCAATTTAATTTATTTAATATTCGTCTGTTTGAAGTCTTGAGAAAAGTTGATAAGACGTGCCCAGTTATCAACTATGCATGTATCCCAGAAGCAGCCAAACAAAATGAATATCTTAAGAATGTTTAATAGAGTAGTAAATTATTTGAATGCAAGAAAATGCAGTCCTGAAGTTGCGACCAATCCCTCCTAATTAGTGATCCATTCTCAAGCAAAAAATGTTAAATATAAATGATCGGGTGAAAATTTCGATTATGTTCACAAAAAGTCATTGCTTTTAGTTTGGATCCATGATCTTTACAGCTGCTTAAAATAGTTTGCTTAAAGTGAACTCTAATTTGTTCCACTATATGAAAAGCATTGTTGGTAGTGTCATTACCTTACTATTGGCCATAAGAAGGGAAAAAACTGACACGCCAAAATTAGCCTCTCAATCTAAACAACTGATCAATAAGACCTGAAATCGTAGGCGTGAGCTTACTCAGAAATTTAGGGGTCAAATTATGAAATTTGAACATCGGAGCATTAAGACATGGCGTAATGAAGTACATCGAGAATAAATTAGTAAATTTGGAATCTAATAGAAGTAAAATTCTTCTGATAACTAAATTTCATTCTAAACTTTTCTGCCTTCCTCTCGCACCATTTATTAGAAAACTATAATATTTCAATGTTTTCCCACGATCAAAAATTGCAATTTATTCGCTTTGTTGTGGACAATAATAATGTTAATCAACACTACAATAAACTGCAATATTTCCTTCCACAAAGCTTGAAATTAATTACAATTCATAATTTCTCGTAATCATGTCGGTAACATTATTCGCATGTCCGATGAATCGATCCGTACATTTTGTTGATTCCAAGGAAAATCTAGTAATTTTTAGTTGCTGCTTATACTTTGGAAAATTTTAATATTTTCATCGATTCAGCAGTTGAATTCCCACCGGCCGTGGTTGAAAATCTCCGATCCGAAGAACTTCGCCAGTCTGCAATCAGTAGAGATCCGGAGTTGAGAGAAAAGCTTCGGAATCTCCAAATGGAACTTCTTCCAAAACAGCAGTACCAGCAGACTGTGCCCTCTCAGAAGCATTCACAAGATCATTTACGTCACCGGAGACCAAAGACCTGTGTCTATCCTGTTTATTTAACTGCTGGAGAGCTACCAGGTTCAGAAGAAGACATTGACAATCTCGGGGATAAATTCGATACCATTCGGAGGATTCGCCGTGGAAATACAAAACGAAGAGTGGACACTTTTGAGGCTCTTTAAGCTGAATGCAAATATCCCATTGACTTCCATATGATTTATTGATTGATCATGGTGATAATCGGCCAAAAAAGCTATACAATCTAATCGATCTTCCAGAAGAAAAATCGGTGTTGATTTTGGCACAGCCTCTCTCCATCCGTGTAATTTTCATCCACCTGTTTTTGCCAATAAAAATATGATTGCAATTATGTATTTTCATATTGCACTCAAATAATTCAATTAAAATACTACTTTGTAGAAAGTAATGTTTAAAAACATTTAATAATTAAGAGGACATATATATTGAAAGAACATAAAGATTAATGACACTAAAAAAGATAGAATGGAACAAAAGTAACACAAAGGGACAATCAGTAAAACTACTTTAGGTGCTAGGTACTAGCCTTTCTAAAGGCTAGTAAGAAACAACAAACTTTTCTAAATGGGGGAACGAAGAGGTAAGTAGGAACTAGGGTGCATTGGGCATAAGCAGGAAATGAAAGAAAAAGAGATAAATGGGAGGGAGAATCGACAATTGGTGGAGCCAGTGGAAACAGTGTCGTGATAATAACGGTACGCTTAGTGGAATTAATTGTTTTACTGTCTTTGTTCGTTTGATGAGCAAAAGATAAAAGTCTATCGGACATTTAGAAGTCAACATTTGCTTTCGATAGAGTACTATAAAACTTTTAAGAGGATGAGGGGAAGAGAAAGCAACCACTTTGTCATAATGGTCCCTTCCATCCCCATTAGCACTGACTCTGTATTAAAGTATAGTGATAATTTTAGAATTACTGCGCTTAAATCAGGACCACCAAAATAAATTCATATGATATAATATTATTATAAGCCGTAGCAAAACGAATTGTATTTCAATTTTTACAAGGATGTTGAGAACAAAGTCAGGATATGACAAGGGTCTCACTTCAATCGATTTTTTGAATTCAGGTTGTAAAATATTTACTTCACATTCAAAATTCATCACTCGTCCATGGATTATGGAGTAAAGCCTTGTCAGTAATGATCAGTTATTATTGAGCGATTGATTAATTAGGGTGATCGCTCACGACACATCGAATCAGTTTTTTTCTTTTAAGGCAAAGGTAAATGAGACTAGCAAAGGCTACAAACGACAAACATGACAAAGACTAATGAATCTCACTCATGTTGAACTTTAATATTCAGATTAACAGAGTGAAGGAATCAAATTAGATAGTGGTAGTGATACTTTAAGTTCAAATAAAGTCTTAAACACGCAATCTCTGCAGGTTCTTTGCTAAAAAATTACTGGAATTTTTGACAAACAGACCAATTAATAGTGGTATAAATATCTAATTTAGATCCCATTGCAAATTAACCTCAGATGATCAGATAAGTAAATATGCGTCTTTCTTCGCCTACGCCTCTGATAGGAATAATCAGTCTTAGGAGCTGACCACACACACTGTGACAAAATCTCCCACGCCCTCCCCAAGGCAGCAAAAGCTGCTCCTAAAAATATAGGCATGACAAAGAAAAGCATTATATATTGCTGAAAATGCTCATATTACTCAATAAATTGGGAATTTGCAGAAAAATTAATGGAAGTAGCAACCTGGGCGGTAACTTTGACCCTTCATAATACAAGCGTACATGTTTATATCCATGGTTTTCTTTCTCTCTTGTTTGTTAACTGAAGTTGGTATTACCTCAACATTTTTCTCTTTACTGCAATGAGAATTCCTAATCTGTATTTTCGGCAATAGAGTGCTAATGTCTTGGCGTTCCTCTAGTGTTATTCTGACCTCATTTATGCGTAATTAAAATACTCGAAGTATTCCCTTTTGAATAATCAATCGTTTACTTGTGTTTGTCCAATTTATACAAATGCGACAATCAGAAGAGCGGATTTAATTAACTTGATTTCGAATAGGGCAGAGAAATTCGGTCTATGTTCATCATCTGCAAATGAGCACACTCTTTACCCTACGCTTTCCGAAGACGAGATAACATCGCGCCTAATATTTAGTTAGCATTCTTTAGTGAATCAAACAGCATTTAGAGATTGGATGTTGTTATGTAACGAGAGCATTGATTTCCCACACAATTGGCAACGTCGAAACCACCTCTCTTGTACCTTGAAATTAGTTTTAAGTTTGATTAACAGGAAATGACATTGTTGGATGTTTGGGCCTTGCCAGACTGTCAACTTTAGCAAAACTGTGTGCGCACTTGCTTCTAGTCCATAGTTGTACCTGGTTGCTCATAGGATTTTGGATACTGAGAGAACCATCAGATAGGACATAACAGTCCATTAGCGAAATCTCCCTTATTGAAGCCGACCGCAGAATTTCCCAGGAGTCCGCTGAGCAAGCCCTTCACACTTTATGGCCCCAAGATAGCGAAATTTCAAAGCGCTGTGTTCGGAAGAGCTTTAAGCCACTCCTTAGCACTATTGGAGAAACAACGCAATAAAAGATGGGATGTACTTCTGAATATGTTTCGTCAGCCTTATACATACCCCTTACAGATGTATACACTCAGACTTTCATCATTAATTCTTATTTAAGAATCGTCTGGTATTCTAACGGCAAAAAACGAAAATCCCAATTAACGTGTTCGTCTACGAAGTCAGAGCCCACAGATTCAATGTCCATCGGTGCACACCCAGTGAACGGAATGACAAACCGTACTCCCGGCAGGGAGGCTCTACAATTTTGCCCCTCTGAGAAAAGTTTGAAAACAGTTTGCCAAATAGACCTGATAATTATTCCCCAACTCTCGAATGAAAACGAAACAAACCCAATGTAAGATTAAAAACCACAAAAACAAGAATCAAAAGACAGCGTCACATCTTTTCGGCACCGTTCTTATCAACATTAACTGTGGTTGTGTGTAAGAGGAAGAGGGTAGGAAAATTGGGAGGAGACTTAAAGAGGTCAAAGAAGCAGCAGTACGCCATCTACCATGTCAAAAGAAGAAACACCACTCACATCAGATGATAAGGGCCAGAGATTTACAGTACAGAGAGAAGAAACAGAGGTACATTGTACCTACTATCAGACATTAGAAAAGTCCTAAATGCGCAAGGATTTTTGCCTTTAACGCGCTTCCATCATAAGTAGTGTGTATGTATTATCGGTAGTATATTAAAGGACGGGAGAAGAGAAAGGGAAGCGGGAGAAGTAAAAGACAAGAAGAAATCGATGGCACTGGAGAAAGGAGACACAAGACGACAGAAGTGGAAGAAAGGAGAGGTAACAGAGACTCGATCGATAATCTGCAGCAGAAACAGCGGCGACGCCAGCAATGATGGGCTATCCAGCCGATCATCGTGCAGCTTGAGAGAGTGATTCATAGGCCTCCTTGGCGTAGAAAATGACATCGGCATCTGAGTCAGCACCTAACTTCTCTAGAGTCGGCTTCACGTAGTTTTGCATTGCTTCAGCGTTAAGAAAGGGAGCAAGCTTACCCAACACTTGAGCTACCTGTTAAAGGAAAAAATTGAGCGGATAAACAGACGAAGGAGAGCAGAAAAACGGAATTCAAATTAAAACCGAGAATTTAGTTGAATCACGAAATAATGGGACTCGCCATGGACATGGATATAGTGCAACAAAGCCACTTCTACTGCAGATGATCACTTAAAACTTGAACTCCATTCTACTCCGAGGTTCAGATATGGAAGGCTAAGAGGCATATGGGAGAAGGTGATGTCTGGCGAGTTTTGGCTAGCTAGTATGCCGTATGGGTATGACTCATCATGTGCAAATCCATTCTCGCTTGCTACTTGGCCATGCTGATTCACTATCTCGTGTTTCAATTTGCGCCTGGGTGGGACGTTTGAATAGCTAATTTACCTGCATTTAAGAGCATGAATATCTTAAACTAACTAATCAGAGTAGGTGTTAACATGTATGCTCCAAATGAAAGAGACGGATATCACCATCTACTCCTTAAAATTTGTGTACTACAAAGATGCACATTTTTAAACCAATGTTATGCTAGCTAGTAAAGAAAATGAATTCGAGACGAAAGTATAGTCACTGGTTGGAAAGCAACTCTATACAGGTTTCCAGACGTTTAAATTTTACAGGTAATCGGCGCATTATGAATTTTAATCGAATTACCAGATAAGTGCACGGTCAAATCGATTCAAATACCGCCACGAATGTTCATACAAAACCCAAGACAAGTAGAAAATCTTACTTTGAATCGGACGTTGGGTACAGCATCGGAACTGAGCTTGGTGATGGCTGGGAGAAGGCTGTTGGGAAGCATATCCGGATGACAGGCGTCGGCTTCACCTAATTCACGAAGTGCAGCCAAACAAATCATTCGATGAAGGTAATTGGAGTCACTGGCAAGTTGGACCAACTACATCATAGGAAAAATAGAGATGGCATTAGGCATAATGTGATAATCAGTTCAGGCCACAGAGTAAAATCATATCCTGTGCCTTCTTCTAATACAAGTACTGACGTTGAAACACGGTAAAATTGACCTGTCTAAATTAAATAAAAATCAGCGCAATCTACAAAGCAAATCTATTTCTGTACTATAAATTGAAAGAGAAAAATATAGAAAAAGATAATAAAACCAGACACAATAAGAACGTTATTACGTTGAAAATTTGCCAACCAAGAGATCTTTATTATGTCTAGTGTCTGAAATGAAGACACTTCCAAAAAATAGCATCACCACTCAGTTCCCCTCAGACAGTGTTGAATCCAGTCTTGCTACACAACGGACTGTATTTCAAAAGCCCACACCAAAGCAATGACTAGTTATCACCATCAATCCTATTAGCTCAGTCACACATTCTGTGATGTAGCATATGTGGAAATCTACCAGTTGTTAGTTGATTGAGCATAAGCATTGGTAGATTAAATGGAGAAATACCAACACTCGACTCGTCAACCTGTCCATA
Organism: Hymenolepis diminuta; assembly: GCA_900708905.1. Taxonomy (NCBI): domain Eukaryota; kingdom Metazoa; phylum Platyhelminthes; class Cestoda; order Cyclophyllidea; family Hymenolepididae; genus Hymenolepis; species Hymenolepis diminuta. Next base: position 293,071 of record CAADRB010000015.1, on the reverse strand, counting down.
GTTAAACACTTTAGTTTCAATGCTTTTACGTATTTTCCTTCGGAAAATAGATATAAAAAAACACTAACGTGCGATCTTTGTGGCTTACCCCCCAGCATAATTCCGCTTACATTGTTAAAAAAACTTGCCTTAGTCTTAATTATTTGTATCGAGAATGATAAGTAATGCCTATTCACTATCAACTAGATCACCGTTCTGCATATATAACAAACACCACTAACTTAATGCTCTAACACTTACAAAAGATAAAAATAGTTAAATGGTCATATCAGATTATCATTTGCAATATAAAATTAAGCGTGATGCAACTCTATCTTTGAGAGACTAGTGAGATTATGTCAATCATTTCTGAAGGTTATAAATGGATAACCTTAACAAATATTTAAAAGTAGCAAAAATAAACCAAATTCCCTAAGCTTCCAGGAAAGATTACACATCCTCTTATCAGACTGTTAAACAAACTTAATGGACAAATATCATTAAATACTAAAAAGCTTAACATCTTAGAACGGATGAGATCAGAAAAGGCACCCACCTTAGGAACAATCTGCGTGGTAGCCCATTCAATGCCAAACTTGTCCATAAGATTGCGAAGATTGGCCACGGCAGCTTCACGCACAGCATAGACATGATCCACAAGCCAATTGAGGGAAAGGTTGGTCAGCTGCTCATTGAAGCACTGAATGCCCAGTTGGGAGGCCAGAAGAGGCATATACTCAATGATAGCCAGACGCACGCGCCATTTGGCATCTTCAGCCAACTCCATGATGGCCGGGAGAAGTGATTGGCTCAGTTGAGTAATGCCCATCACCTGATTCACGCACTCCAAATTGGAGATAATGTTCAAACGGACCTAAAAATATTACTCAGTAGTCCATTTAAGTAAATTCGATTAGTTGCCTATCCTAACATCCTCTGATGCCTGGTTTATGAGTCAGACTGATGATCAGGCACATCTGGAATGTAAACACTACTTAATACTTCATGTAAGCAGATCAGAACAGGTCATTGCTATTGAAACTATAGCAACACTTATAATTAAGAAATATTCTGCAGAGAATCGACTTTGTCTAAAGAATGAATAGAAATTTTGTATTGTGAAAACTGAAAGCAATACTTGATTTCTAGTATCCATGATTTTTCAATTTTGTTCAGATTTGATTCTTTCCCTCCTTTGTTTATTCGTTACTGTTGTTGAAGCAATTTAAGAGTACAACGAGTTCAGAAACAAAAGGGGAAAACGAGACAAGATTTTGCACTATTTTAAGAACACAGGGGCACATTGTCCAAGTAAAAAAATGACAAGATAAAAAAGACATTGAGAATGCATAGCTCAAGTACCGTAAATTAATGCGAATGATGACACGAAATTCGAACTGGGATTATTCGATCGAATTTTTACATTTGTAAGACGGAACGTTAATAATGTTGTGTAAGACAACGCAAACTATGCTTTAAGAAACCTTTGCATTGTTTTTATAACGACTCCCACGTTTGCTCAGAGGCATCATTCAATGGAATTAGTGAACCTTTAGAAACAACTTCAACGAAATGCGCCTTAACAGCCAGAAACAAATCCTAAAAATTTAGGAGAATAAATTAGAATTCTTACCCAAGCTTCGAAATTCGGCTATTATAGCGTAAAAGATCCACAAAGATAACTACCAGAATTACATCGTTCACTAGGAAAACGTTTTAACGATAAGCTCACTTAGATTTGTAGTCAAAAAAGGCTCTGATGGATAATTAAGATCATGTGAAATTCATTTCAAATACAAGGCAGGAATGCGCATTTCGATAAATTTCGAGCAAGATTTGAAATTGTATTTATTCAACCATTTTTTAGGATTACATAGGGCCAAATAGTCTCGGATAGCATAAACTGTTGTGAAGTAATACAGCGATTTGTCAAAATGTTACGACTAATAATCCAGCCTATATTGCTAGAAAATCTCGACAACGGTCGAACATTCACCTTCGAAAATGAGGACAACAGGAACAAATCAATGCACTAGTGTAACGTAATTTGGTTTGTACACAAATAGGTTGTCATTTTGACGGAAAATCGTTCTTGCTACAAGAACGACTTGGATTTGAATGGATCGCAAAAATTAAGACGGTGACTGGTTTAGCAAAATAGGTGGCATAACGGCAATCTCATCCCACAAATACGACAGTTATGTAGAGTCAATTGAATTTCAATAAACTGAACTTAAACAGGATCAAGCTTCAAATTTTGCCGAATACATCTGTTGAAGATACAGGTAAGTCGAAAGCGCAAAAATAGACAATATTGAATAGATAGGTATTCCGCCCACATAGGTTTGAAATTAGATTAAATCCACCACGCACGTGGCCTACCAAAATAAAATGGACAACAGTAAAAATAAATAGTCACAATCGAAGTAATCATGTGACCTGGTTGTCAGATACGAGTTAAAAAACATACGAATAACGTGGGCATCAAGTTGTCTGCATCCTCCAAATAATTTGATGAATTCCTTACATATTATGAAAGCAAACTAGTTTAAATGAACACACCCCCAATTAGAAGGCTAAGGGTTAGTAGAACATTTATTAGATGATGGTTTATCCAGGTATGTGAGATAAAGTGAGTGGAGGTGGAAACTGTTTAGAAAAACGCTTTAGTAAAACGACTAATCTCATATTGAGATTATCGATCGGACACGAATGTTAATGGTCGACTTTTCGGAAACCTTATCTAATCAAAAACTTTGAATAGCTAGAAAAATCCAATCGTTCTCGATGCGACAAATGATATACGACTACTCGAAAAAAAGATTAAATGGGCATAACTACCAGGAGCCATGAGCCATTTACTGACAATAACAACAGTCCTTCTGATCTAGACCAATATCTAGAAACGCAACAACACACGAAGAGGCACGCAAACATGATCTTCATAAATTCACATTCTTAATTAGAATTGAATGATATTTACATATTATTGGAGATATTTAACAGAGAATTAGATACATCCGGGCTTGATGAGGCGGGAATCTATTCAAAGACGATCTCTTTTAACCTTCATCAAAAGGAGACACAGAGAAATAAAGTTTTCAACATTAGACAAACAAAACAACAGAAATGGCCACCTTGTAAAACACCCCATCTCGCTATTTAAAGTGTATGTGGTTCACTGGGAGAAGTCACATAAAAAAGAGGAGAGCGGGGAGTGCTGATTTTGTTGAGGCAAACACAACTTTGTCTTCCTGCATCTTTAGGTTAAAATTAAGTTGATTTAAATGGGCACATGCCCGCTTAATTTTGACGAGGGACATTAGTTTAACAAGGAAATTTCACGGGGAAGAATGGGTTTAAATGGAGCAAAATGACCGTTACCAAATAAAATGCTAAATGAAAAACACATTTTTTAAAATTACATCTTATCCAGGCGTTATGATACGATATAATTGTATCGATGAGTGTCCAGGAAGTTTAAAGGCTTCTAAGATAAAAATACATTATTCCAACTTAACTACTCAAGGTGGCATGGCCGGTCACAAAAATATATCCAATATCATCTTTTTCAACGTGTTTGCCATCACAATACCATAACCTGTGAAATTGCTGGGAACAGCCGATCGCTAGTCATTAAATCCGAGCATTAGGAACTCTAATAGTTTTCCACTTTACAACTATCCGGGAATCAAGTAACACGTAGAGACTACCAATTGGACATCGATGACAGAATATGAATACATACATGCGGAACTGGCTGCATAACCTCAACTAGCGATATGGGAAATATATAGAGCGTAAATCAAGCATGAAGTAAATTCCCAAACGAGATTTATTCTTTTTTTAACTAAACCTAACAAATTATTCTTGTAATCACCTTCTACTACGTTCTGAGTCAAGCTGATATCTTAAACAAAGAGGGCCATCGTTATATACCAAAAAGAACATCGCAAACACAAAGAACCCCTCGATGAATTTGTTTGCTTCTATCTAATTTCATAAAGTCGAACTTTGAACACTATTTTCACTCTTGATAATAAACCCGAAATATTTACTTGATTGCCATAATACTAACAGCTTTTACTTACATCAGGATTCTCATCCTTGAGTTGAATAAGGAACATGGGCAAAAGGTGTTCCGTGGTATGTTCCTTACCCAGCAAGGGTGCAAGAGCCATAATGACACCAGCAAGGGCAGTCTTCACTTGCATATTCTGTTCAGTAACCATCTCACGGATAATGGGCAGAAGCGTCTTCATGATTATGGACTCTCGAACGTCAGGTGGAGCAAGGGCTGTTGCAAAGACTTTCAATTTACCTGCAGCTGCTGCACGCACCTCACCCTCGGCATCCTTTAGGAGAGTCTACAAGATTTAAAGAAAAGTACAAGATATTCTGGAACATACCATGTGGCTATATAACCTATGTAGTTGTCTGCAAATTTGTACTTCTTTTGTGATTCAACTGCATAATTTTATAAACAAATGATCTTTGCCACCATAATCCATAATACTTGTGCTTAATATTACAGTCAACAGCAAACTAGATATACCACAAATGGGGAAATAGAATATGCTTTTCTTATAACAGCTTTCTAAAAAGCTTGATTCACATACATCAGACTTAGACTTTTCACTAAATAAGGATTAAGCCTCATACAACTCATTTATTAAATAGGGGAATTAAATAGACATCAAGTCATGATAGTAAGGCGTCAACATTAGAAAACCTATCGAGAAAAAGCACAAAATGAAAAGAGTATGGATGATTTTCCATGTTAAAAGTACATCTTCATGATCGGAAGATTTGAGGTAGATATCCAAAAGGAATTTTGGATAACGGAGGACACGTGAGATAATATGCAGCGAAAGAGCGGAGAGAAGTAAAATTTTAAAATACGCCAAAGCTACACATCAATGACATGTTAAAATAGAGCAACAAGAATAGATTTCCAAACTACTTTCACACCTGCCAAATTCCTAAATGGTAACCCATCTCAAAGATGCAACGCTAACAGCAATCAACCTTGCCTGTAAACTCTTAAATAGAGAGAAAAGATAAACAAAAATAGCAAATAAAAGACAACAGCTGAGGCTACATAAAGCAGAGACATTAACACAAAGAAGTCGTTACCTAAATGGTTAGTAACCTAGCTCAATTAGCAATTGTTTCAAAATTTTCGTAATTTCATTTACTTAAAACCCAGAAAGTGGTAAAGATAAGATACAAAAGAGAAATTGAACGACAAGATCATACGTTCACCGAACTTATTCTTCTAGCTAAAAATTGAAGATATTAAATACATTAAAAAAAGGTAAAATAAAAAAAAATTCAGATTAAGCTCATTGACCATTCAAAATTGTGCCATCACAATCACCACTCACGGATGATTTATTTCGTTTACTTTTAATAGGGAAAGAAAGTGGAATTTCAGTCGCACTACCTAATATTTCTAAATGGCGGACTAGATTCAAACCTGCGGTTATTCAAAGTTGTGAGGTAATACTTGTAGAAATAGAAGCTAATTGGAAACCAACTTTTCGCATCAAGAACATTTAATTTACTCAGGAAAAGAAATTTATCAACAAGCTTGATGACAATTGCCAAATAGGTTGGAGAAAATACATGATAAATAAAATGATCCAAATGACAACACTGATGGAACTGTCTTTTAGTGCTCGTGCTAACTAGATGATAGATAAAACGAAATAACTATAACAATTTGGCATACGAGGAGAGATGAACATCTATTAATAGCAAAGTAACAAAATACCAAAGGCGAGAGATTGTAGTCACGTGGGCTCTGCATGCGATAACCAAAACACTCCAGGTGCGTTGGAAGATTGTATGTGATTTCACACAACATGAAAACATCTACAGACTGATTCATACTTAACGCGTGCCTATTTACACCACATAGCGAGATGTTACCTGTGCCAGATAAACCACTTCCGTTATGCAAGCTTAAATGTACTCCACACAGTACGAATTTCAGAAAGAAAGTTTTATCAATTGAAGTATCAAGCTGATAAACAAAAGACCTCGATAAGAGGAAGATAGGGCCTAAATTCAGGATCGTTTATATGAATTGACTTGAGTGAGATGATACTATGCATTTTAACACTGGCCAAAACGTATGAGACTGTTTGCATCGAGTAGATAAGAAGTCATTGTTGTAAAGGTGTCTTAAGGCATTCTTAACAGTATAAATTGTTGATAGTAAATAGATATGCAGAGAATTAAGCTGGAATCAAAAAGACTTCCTAACGAAATTTTTAGATAGTGGAATGTTTAAATGACAAAAAAAGACAAAAATTGGCAATAATAAAAGGAGTTAGCAACTAACAAATAAGCTTTGGAAAGAACTTGTAACCATTTCAAAAAATGTCAAACAATTCAGACGGTTTTACGGGAGATATTTTACGAAAGAAATCCACCTTTGAATAAACAACTAATTAGACGGAACGCTCTCACTAAATCTGAATCCTAATCACGCGACCTCAGCGTCCGGAAAAGCCCTCACATAAATTACTAATCGTCAAAATGCGTGCAGAGTTTTTGTCCCTTACAGATATTGTGATTAATTGGACGTGCAAATGCCTAAGTGTCATCTTTAACAAACACATTGTTAGACGAGTCTTTTGAGGGTAACACACGAAAGTATGTTGATCAAGAGTTTTCATAGGCCTTATAGAATATCTATGCTTCCATTTTCCATGACACACTATGGATAATTAAGATTACTATATAAAAAAACATACCAAAGACGTATATACTAGGCGCATAAAAACCATTCAGTTTCATGAATAGCTAAAAAACTTAGCTACTTTAAAACATCCAAAAGTATATGGCGGAAATTGCTAATAAAAATAATTACAAATGAAATATTGTTTGACACTACAATGATCAAATTTACCCACCGTCCTTTAACGTCATTATTAACCATAGCCTAAAATTTAGAACTTCTAAATTACTGGAAAGTATTTAAACATAAGAAATAGAAGTGATTGTATTTGCTTTAAGTTCCGTATTCATCAGGTTGTTCACTTTTAATTAAATTGACATATCTCACTGAATCGTATGCTAATGTTCGAAAGATCAAAGGTCAGAATTTTATCAATGAGTGATGGTTTACATCTGCAATGTTGATAGAAAAGCTGTCATATGGAATCTACCCCCTCTCTTCGATTCAACAAATAAGCGAAACTTCAGGTTGATCCAGTACCTTGAAATAATATTTAAATCTGAGCGAATGCCTAATTTAACAAGAGTTGACAAAATGAGCCGGAAAAGGAATGCCTAGTACTACCCCAAACTATCCCGAAGAAACGGCAGAGTCGGAAATCAATATTTCTTTTGCTAATAGTAGTTTGTATATTATCCTCAAGAGATTGTCTTTGGTATTGAGTGAATGAATAAAATTTCAGAATTTCATTAATAAAATTAATATAAAACGCAATGCGCAGCAAAAATAATCTCAATGATTCATAAAAAGATGTAATTAAGTAAACCATTTTTAATGTAAATGCAATGATAGACAGAGACCGGGGTAGAGGAAAATCTCCCTTCAATTTATGCGAATTAGAAAACTGGATACATATAACACATTTGCCAAATTAGTTCCAGCCAAATTTGTTAAGAAGTGGGCAACAAAGCTTCTTCCAAAGTGCATTATTTCACATTTCCTGGCTTTAGAATGCAAAACCAGACACACCAGGAAGTAATAAAAACGCAAAAAACGGTTTGCGTTTGAGAAGGAACTCCCAGTAAAGCCGACAGGCGAAAGGAAAAAATTAAGGAACAATAATACTGAAGAGTAATTACCGTTTATATCTCTTTTCTTAGGAAAAGGCTAATTACTTTGGTAAAAATAATTTGTCGAAATCTAATGCAATTTGTTAGTGACAACTGGTGATTCTGAAGCTCAGATGCAGTACGGTTCTTTTGATTACCTGATTCACTTCTACCTTTATTCATTTTCTTTTAAACCGAACTTACTTACTATTTTTACGTGCTTACTTCAGATTTCAAGGTTATAATTATTATCTTATCACCCTATCGGACACGAAGTATCAAAAACGCACGACCACTTAAATATTAACGAAGAAGGAGTTCCCAGTAAAGCCAAAACGGGAAAGGAGGGAGAGGTTAAGAAGCATATTTTGCAGAAGCGCCATTAAGGTCTCTTCGGAGGGAAAAAGTTAGTTATGTGTGAACAAGAAGATGATAAATTTGATGAAACTACACAACCCAATTCTTTCGTCTACTGTCCTTTTTTGGTCTTCTTGAACTTAGCTGTCATACTATTTCTATCCATTTAGATGTCTACCTATCATTTAAAACTTAAAATGTTTGGTTCCCCATGATTAACTTATTGATGGATAAAATCAAGTGAGCACAACAAAGAGGATCCATATTAAACAGCAGAACTGATAACACAAATCTATGACTTTTATGATCAGGTTTGAGTCCACAGTAAAATAAATGGAGAAGATAAATTCATAAACATGGCATGAAAATCAATTAAGATGAAAATTCCAATAAGGTTGAAAAGCGAAATGAAAGCGCGTAAGGATGGAAAAAGTACCCAGCCGTATCTTCAGGCAATCAAATCGAAATAGGAAAACAGGCAAACTCAAAATCACACCAGTAAACTGGCATCCAATAGTCCGAGTAAATATGAGTCAGCGAAATCATATGGGAAACCTCATTACAATCAGTTGTTTAAATGGATACAAGCTAATAGCTTGACTGGATTTCTACCCTCATTTACACTATGGAAAGGTCTCATTTAGAATTTCAAAATTGATGCGCAGGATACAGCTCAAACGTAAACAAATTTGGCAATTAAAATGTTGGCCATGGAATGTACACACAAGCCCTGCTCTAGTGAAAATCACATGTCACAACACAAAGGCGAATTGCAAATTAGGTCAAATGAAACTGAAAGTAGGTATCGAATAAATTGATCATTTATGGAATAACAAAGGTAAGGGACAGTGGCTTACTCAACTGATCAATAAAGCCTAGATATCGAGATAAAATACTAAAATTTGAACTTTGAAGAACTGGGACGTGAGAGAATTCTGACCATTATGCAAACTACATACAAAATTAAATGACGGAATACTCTTGACACACTGAGTTCATTGTCTACCTCAATTCGGGTTATTTTACTAATGACCATGCAAATTTGCTTACATCACCATCAGCAATAGCAGTAAAAGGATCCAATAACCATCTAGAATATCCATACAACTACTGATTTCTGAAAAATGAATTAGACACATGAAATTCTTCAAAATAAAACGCTTGCTTCACGAGAATAGAGAACTTCACGGCACTACAGACCAAAAATCGAACACTAAATTGTTCAGTAACTATTAACCTCCAAAAAAGGACAAATTAGAAGATCGAAATTATCATTTAAAAGCTTTCGAAAGAATTTCACCAATATTAAAATATTTTAAATGAAATATAACAACCTAAATTCCCAACCAGAGATGTATAAAATAATGGGAAATTCTAGGGACAATATGACAAAATTTAACTTAGACTGGACTGTCATACCTGATATACATCCACAAGAAATTCATTAGTAACCACCGGTCCAACAGCCGACTGGAGATCAGTAAGACGATCGGCAAGTTGGTACCGAACACGCCACGATTTGTCTTGCGCTGCTTCATGAATTAGAGGCATCAGAGACTTTTGTGCATCCTCTGAAGGAAGGGCTTCCGCAAAGGCAACACAAGCGTTGATAGCCAAAAGGCGAACCGAGTCCTGATCATCCTTCTGCAATAAGTACATAGCATGCTTCAGACGCTTAAATCGATTTCAGTAGTTTAGCATCTTATAGTAAAAGGAGCAAACTTGAATGATATTGGCCAAAACTGGGAGAAACTCTGAACGCAACGTCTCTAGATCCAAGCAAGCGGCCATTTCGCCCAGATTGATGGCGGCAGAACGACGAACCATGGGCGTGTCGTCGGCGCACAACTGACGGAATTGGTTGCGTAATTCCACTTGTGTGTTGGCTGATGCGCGTTTGTAGACAGCAGAGTAAAGTCCACAGGCGGAAATACGGCTGGTGAACCAATCAGCTGTTGCCAAACGCTCAATCATTGGGATAAAGTGGGCTTCCAAATCCTAGATAAAGTGAAACAGAATCGAACACAAGATATCATCGTGCATATATCATAACCATAAGGTAATAAAACTTCAGATTATTGAAGTAAGCTCAATGTATATATTTAAGCATTAATTTGCTATTTTGAGAATAAAGATTCATGAAACATCAATCCAATGTAGGGAATGGCGAAGTTAGCTCAGAAATCTGCTGCAAAATCGACAGGACTTTCCAACTGATGTAGACGCCTCTATTATTATAAAAATGCACATGACAATGTACCAATTAGGTGATATGAAAACCGCGTTGTGCATCTGAGGTCAATAAACAGAAGAAAATCACGAACAAAGCTTAGTGTATTCTAGGTAACATTTTAGGAAAAGGTAGTTTGAACGATAGACTACACAAACGCAAAAATAAAAATTCAATACTTTAAAATCTTCTAAGTCATACAGAGTCGAATAGCTCAGATTTCATAAAAAACGATATAATGCTGACATAAGAAGAATGATGAAAGTAAGACAAATAAGTAACGAGTATACAATTTCCAGTTCAAAATAAAGGAAATAAATTGTTCGCATATTCTACTGATTTTATTGTAGGATTATACAAATATCAATTTCCTTTTTATCCAACAGTGATCTGACTGAATGCCATATAAACATTACAAAGTATTCCTTAAATAAACGTGAATAAAACATGCTGTTATGATCTAAGAGAAAAATCGGTGTTCAAAACCATAAGATTTTTGTCGATATCAAGCATCCGCAGAAATAGCTGAAAAGATATTGAATGAGTAGCACACGCAAATAAGAGCTTGTATAAAATAACATAACTCGTATTTATTTCAGTAGTCTGCATCCGACTTTCGAATAAGTTATTTAAAGGGACTTAAGAAGAAACGCTGATACAACTATTAAAACAGGATTTACAATGGCAACAAACTTCCTAAAATTCTACGAAAACAGTTATCAGTCTATTTCAAGTGCGAGGATTATTGTCCAAATCTTCTCCTTCAAGTAGTTGGCAGATGATACAGAAATGAAAGATGATCAAATGAAATCCTAAAATATGCTAAATGATAAATCGAAAAGACATGAATAGGGGAAATAGGGGATTAGTATAGACACTCAAACAAAAAGACTTAAGCTAAATCCGAAAAACTGGACATTTCGTTGTAAAAGGCCAGTTTGACCTAGATAACCAAGTACCTAAAACTGTGAAAGGTTTTACAATAAACTCAACTGTCCCTTCATAACTACCTCATCCGAGAAACTTCCAGCGAGAAGTCGGAGAGTCTCCACAGCTTTTTGTCTGACTACAGTCTCTTCTGTGGAGGCGAGACCTTCAAGCGGAGGTAGGAGACAGGCGGCGTATTCTGGGCCACCGACAAGAGGAACAAACTTGCTCAACTGATCGGCAAGTTCACAGAGAATTTCGTCTTCGTCAAAAATAGATTCTGTTAGGAAGGGTATAAATTCCTCCCGAGTACGCTTAGGCTCCAGGGCCAGTGCGATTGTGGAAAGCTTTTTAAAACTAGCAAGACGAGTTGAAACATCATCGTTTTTCAACTCGTCTATGAGAATCGCGATAGGAAAGAGGTTCTCCTCCTCCTGCTGCAACTCCGTCATTTCTTGATCTAAAACAAATAGGAATGCAAGTTACTTGCAACTGAAATAATCAGATTGTTTACATATTCAGCCGTATCACAACTTTAACAGGCACTTCAAGAACAAAGGAAGGGTGCATCACTTCTTAACTAAGCATAGATTTACCAAGGGTACATATAATTCAAACCTACTAAAATTCGGCATTATAAAACAATTTTATAAAAATTTCGCAATTTTATAAACGTAAATGGCCGAAAATATACCTTCAATATTTTGGCCGTTAATTTTCGGATTATCCGCGACTACGCGCTTTCAAATAAATGTGCCTCAATTAAATCGGTATATGCAAACAATTCAGTAAATCAAATTCTAATTACTTAAATAGGATTTTGCAGACTGCTATTAATTTTAAAGATTCTGCTAGGTTTAATAGCTCATTTCTTTTAAAATACCCCTCCGTGACAGTTTATTTCTTTGATAGAAATTTAGTCATCAGAACTTTGCGGTATTTCATATTTCTAACATTAAAAATATTTTGATAACTATTCACAAAATATATGCCCTATTTTTTTTAAAAATATTTTCTATTTGATTCAATAAATTACATTGCGTTGGATGTGTTTTTGAACAGGATTAATACGAGGCTCCTTTACATTTGTTTTCCATTATCACATTAGCTGGGAAATTTTGCACTTGTTCCATTTTTGTAAATTACGCTTTCTTATAGCATTTCTGTTGTAAAAGTTTTTCACATATGCTGTAATACGAATAAAGCTATTAAAGTCATTATCATATATCACGAACTTTTCCAAAATCTCATTGAATATGCAAATAACTGCTATAAATTATCTCAATTTTTGAGATTTTAATTGCAAGTAAACAGATACAGTTGTGGCCGGGTATTTATTAAAAACAGCTTCTCTGGTGCAAGAACAAGAGTTTTTATAGCCCTTGTTGTTCTGACTTTACAGATCTGAAATATACATAATGTACATCTTTACAATGGTGAGTTCTTGAAAAAAAAACTCGAAAAACAAACATTACCATAGTCGTACGCAGTTATCCTGCCGATAAAATAGTATATTCAAGAGTGAAGAATTTGTATGCTACTTTATTTATTGCAGGTATTCTGTCGGTATACCCGCTCGGTTTAAATTACTTTATATAAAATCTTACAAAAGTGCAAAATAACTCGCCACAGTTTTATGAGAAGACTTATAAGGTAATCTCCATTAATAAACTTCAAATACATTACGATTGCATGCATAGGACTCGAATTACCAGTTGATAAATTTGGTCAAGTTAAATATATGACGGAATAACGTAGAGAATAAATAAGAATTATGTCTGTTTCCTTTTCCAGTTTAAAAACTTCTCATAATAGCACGAATAGCAATATATTGAGCTCAAAAATTTACGAACTTTACCATAAATAATAATTTAGAGATCGTAAATGTGAATTCAGATGATCAAAACAGTAAGTGCTTTAAGTTTTTACCGTTTTATTACTGTAAAGAACACTAAATTGATGGAATATGACATGAAACCGAGACCATATGGAAAGAAAATTTGACCTAGCTCTTGTAGTTAAAAAAATGTCAGAGATAGCCGGGAAAGCTGTCCCAATATATCGCTCGAAATATCTACATTAAATGCAAAATATTTTTTTTGTAAATATTCAATTATGTCTAATCTTAGATGTTTTCGTAGCGTATCGATTTAAATGTTCTTATCTATATTATCTGTTGCGGAAAGCTCTTGTCAGTGACAAATCGTTTCAAATCGCTTGACATGTACTGAATATTATTCTATCAAAATTGATCAAATGCGTGAAATTATCCATCTGGAGAAAAGAAGATTCGACAATAGAGATAAAGAACTATTGATCAGAGTAAAAGTATTACGCACATGCACAGACTTTAATTGGAATAGTATAAATATTTTAACATTTCCTAATTGAAAGGACAATTAAAGGTAACAAGATCAGAGAAATATTGAAAAAATTTACTCCCAGTCATGCCTTAGAGAGTAAATCTGAGTGATAGTAAAGAATATAACTTTATTTAAGTTCGTAAACATGAATAAAGACCACAGCGGATTATTATTATGGTGGTATATTGTGCGTATCAAGGTTACTGTACTGTTTAATAGAAAGCCATTTGGCCTAGTTTAAGTATGGAAGCTAATGAGTTTATTGGATTAATTAAACTTGGTAAAGAAATAGCAATTAACGAGGAGTTTATTATTTAATTGTAAAATTACGAAAGTTGCCGGCATTGTTATTCGCATCGTAAGCCAAAATTTTGGATTTAGTTCTATATTTGTATGTAGGTTTCTAATTAAACAGTGATAACATGGTATTTTATGCTATTGTACGAATGAGTTATAGAACTTTGGATTAGAATAGCTAAGTATACTAAGAAGATTTTTCATTCGGGAGTATTTCTTTATTTAATTATTATTGGTCAAATACCATCAAAGTATTAAAGGGGTGAGCAATAGGTGACCGGCCGATAAGGAAAAACACCGAAATTTTTATTCAAAATTGTCGAAAAATTTTAAATAATATTCTATAAGATTTAAATACTACTTTAATGTTTGATTTCCTCTATCCTAGACCTTCATTTTACATTTTTATTGTCTCTTCTCATATTAATTCTAACATAGATACAAATAGATAACATATCAAACTATCTACTCCTTACACATTTTGAACAAGGTTTCAAATTTAACTAAACTGATTTGGCATCTCTGGTAGGTCTTAGATTTCGTTTTAAATCTAGTCCCCATTTTAACGACATCAGCACTGTAAAACGTAGATCGCTTCGAAGATGAAGTATAAATGATAAATTTTGACACCCACTAGGTTTATATTAAATACCTTGTAGATTTTTTAAGATTTAACGGTTGTGTTTATTTGTTCCACATAATGTTTAAAGAGTTACCGGCGGGGCCTTTGTGTTTCATCGTAATTAATTTGGTTGGTGATTATGACTGCTTCATTATTTTCCCAATCGTGTGTACAACAGAAACTCCACAATTAATGAAAATAGATGGGTAACCAATCAAGTGTACAATCTTCGGCTGACATGATTGTCCCGCGGTCTTTTATGGTACCTAGGCGTTCTAAAATGGGAAATGGCGTGCCACAGTCTGCGAATTCTCGCTCTAAACCTCCTAGAAATGTAATAATTGTTTTCAAACAATATCATTTTTGTATAATTATTTTAATGAATAGTAGCTACTCTTGCTACACTTGCATGGCACATAATGTATGTCTTTAGATCATTTATTATCTCAACATAGTTTAAAGAAAGAATTTTCGGTCAGGCTATTTGCTTATTTATTTTAGACCTTAGAATTGTGAATTTTTTTCTCTATATATTATATGCTCTTTTAGAAACAAAGAGTATATGATCCTCCTGTTAGTAATTCCCAATCTTTTCAAAAAGATGCCTATGGTACTTCTACTTATGCTTCTCGACCAAATCGAGTTCCGCCTTATACGACTAATCCTGTTTCACAATCAACGCTGTCTCAGACAATCACTCAGCCTCCAGCAGCCAAAACTTCAGTTGCCAATAATTTATCTGGTGGTGTTGTGAATCAACCGGCTCCCCCAGTTCGCCCTATTCCTCTCATTAGACCATTCCCAGATTCTTCACTACCTCTTCCACCATCTTCCATGTCTTTTCATCAATCTAGCGCAGACACTTATCGTCGAAAGAGTCAAAAATATGTTGCCCTTCATGATTACACGGCTCGGGTCGAAGATGACCTCTCCATGCTGAAGGGCCAACATTTCTACATTATTGATCGATCTCAAGGTTACTGGTGGTATGCCAAGTGTGCCGTTACGGGAAAGGTCGGATATGTGCCGTTCAACTACCTAGCTCCCGTTACGAGTCTTGAGTCAAATGAGTACGTCTTTCATACTGTGATCTTGATCCTTCTGTTCTAAAGAGTCTCTTTCATTTATTTTATAAAACTAATATTTTTCTTCATATCAAATGTAGACATTCCATAAAGACAAAATGGAAATTTTGAACCGCTGTTTCTACCAATGTCCATTTTCCATGGTTTTGTTATTGTCTGATAACAATTAGAAACTCTGTTCATTTACGGCTTTTTCAGAAGTCTGTTGAGTATGAAATTTCACCTATTTTCGATATTCTATCTATACATAAAATCAAATAAATTTGGTATTCTCTGTACCATTTTTGAATATATCTATTAATCACTGAAATCCTATGTCTCTACTTACGACTAAATATTGAACAAGCTATTCCTCTTAATAAGTAATTTCCCCAGTGTTGAAAACGTGTTGAACATTTACCTTTGTAGGATTAGCATTAAGTACAACTCCCCTCTTTATCAATTAAGATATCAGGGACTGTTAGGCTTTTTTGCTTGTAAATTTGAATGAAAATAAACTCTATAGGCTCGAATACCTCGACCTATGAAATAAAGGAAGGTCTTCCTAAATACCATACCAAATAAAGTAAGCTTAATAAAGATTCAAAAATCTCAGTGTCTTCAATTACCCTGCAATCAATGTAACATTGGTAGCTGTTCAACTAATACACTTTTAAGTGGTAATTGTCAGTTAGTTGAAAGATCATATTAGAGAATCTAGCAAATAGAATAATTTCTTGATTTTAACAGTAGTTTTTTATGCTTGATCTCCGTTGATGACATTTTTTCCGCTATTCTTCTGTTGACCAATTTTAACGTACCTGATTGCTACGTCATTGGTGCATATTAGAGAACCAGTGTCATTTTTCTACTACAGATAGAATTCTTTCAATAAAATACACAAAGTCAATAATTAAAATGTGTTCAAAGGAAAATTTTTTATTTACTTCCAGGTGGCACTTTGGAGATATGCGTCGTTTAGAAGCGGAGAATTGTTTGATGATGCCTGGCAACGGTCATGGTTCATTCCTAGTTCGAGTCAGCGAATCTAGAAGTGGAGAATTTTCATTATCAGGTGAGCGATTTAAATTAAATTTATTGTTGCATTCAAAATTCGGCGGTTTTATAATATTTTACTAAAAAGTGTCGAATTTATATAAATGTCTCTTAAAACGACTACATTTTAAATGGCATTATGCTGTTTAATGCATTCCTTAAGTTAAAAAGAAAACGACATTTAATTCTGTATTTTGAATTAATTTGCAATTGAGTTTAAATTCCTACATTTTCTCCAATTTATATGAAATGCCTAATTACAGTTAATTAAACCAAAATTGAATTCTAGGCAATTGGCAGAGTTAGCTCAAAGGCGGTATTTGCCACTTTTCTCCCCATTTCATTTACTTTAGCGAAAATCCCATCACGATTTCTCAACCAATTACATCTCTTCAAGATAATCGGATTGACCAATCAACTTACAGAGTGTTGAACACCCACTTTCCTCGGCATTTCCATCGTGCTCTCTATACAACCCTTTGTGTTCCGGTGTTCATTTAAAATGGGTTCATTAATTCACTTCAGGCTTGATTTTCTTTTCACTATCAGGACGACGCCTTAGCGTGACCATAGTATAGTTGCATGTTTAGAAAATATCTTTTTTGCTTACTGACATTGAAATCACGAAAAGACTAAATATATTTCAAGGTTCTTTAAGCCACGCAAGTTGGCGCTTAATTACTAAATCCGTTTTCATTTATTTGACCACTCCGAGATTTAAGCTTGTGCCCAACATCTGAATTGGAAGATGCACGGCATTTAGTTGATGTTAATCTAGGTTAATTAGAATTGGGGACTTTTCTCTACAGGTACGTACAGATAATTTTCCAATTTCTATACAATTTATTAAGTGCTTCTAAAAGCTCAAATTCCTACTTCAAGCGAAATCGATTAAAAAAACAGGGAAGTGTGAGGCTGTGTGGTTGTAGAAACGAAACCAATGCCTTTGCGCTATCGACGGGATCACTGTTCCTCAAGCGTAACAATCACCAAGGCCTTTAATTACGCTATTTTAGGATTCTTTTAGTTTTATAAAAGACGGATGTGGTCAAAGCTTCATATGTCAGATGTCATCCATAATGATAACATAAAACTCAATACGATACTCTTCAAAGGCCCTTTTGAGAAAGTTGCAAAAAAAACAATTTTTTCTGGACCTAATAGTGTTGAAATAGAAATTTCGTTTCCCTTTGGCCAAATCATCCCAACCTTTCCACAAAAATAAGAAGGTGAAAGAAGTTGATTTATAGAAATGAAAATTTTAAATGGAGAGTGTTTATAGAATTTGAGAATTTTTCTTAAGCACTATCTGGTTCATAATGGTGAACTTATGGTTGTATTTCCTCCTTATTTTCGAGTATTTATTTAGGCTCTTTATCCCTTTTTGCCTGAAATGACGATATCGTCTTGAAAGTAAATTCCATCCTTAATACTGAGGATGGAATTCTTGTAGATGATGTTCTATTCACTCCCGTCTTTTTAAGCTTTGGAATTATTTTACTTGCAGTCATTGGAGTTCATTGCAGCTGTGTTACAGTGATCTCTCTTAAGATGCAAGAATATTATTTCTTTTCCTGGTCTATTTGCAATTCACTGTTAAATAACCGCAAGTTACCTTAAGATCTTTTTGTGATAAGTTAATTTTCTGTGAAGAAAATGTTTAGGTCGGTTCTTTTCTTAGTTTTCAGCACTTCTAGTTCTTAAATTGTTGAGTTGGGTTATAGGTTGAATGTTCCTCGAACAGCACAAAACACCTAATTCGGATAATCGATTTGTAGAATTAGTTTATCTAATAAGGGCTGGTCATGTGAATCCGAATTGTGGATCATATTGCTACTTGAGGTCAACCAGTTTCTATTGGAAAGTTTAAGCTCTTTCTCTGCACTGAATTAAGGCGAAGTTGATCAAAATTCGTGTTTTTTTTATCAATGTGGAAGGGTTTTATACCTCTGAACCCTATTTAGGATAAGGGAATTGAATGCTGTAAAATATTTGAAGTACGCGGAAATATCGAAGAGTTGCCAGTATCGTTAAACCCAATTACGCATTTATTCTTACAATTAGAGGGTCTCATAGTCTAAATTCCTCTCGAATTTCTTCAAAGTTTTTGGAAATTTCCTCTCTTAATGCTTCTGAATATTTTTACTGACTCAGTTGATTAAAAGAGAATTACGGAAGTGTGTAAATTTTTTTGTTTTCTTGTTTTTTTTTATTATAAATTCTTTTCCTCCATGAAGTCAATTGAGTACCAAGATGAGAGGAAGTTTTAAAAATATCTAAATTTACCTTGAATGAAATCGGTTTGAAATACATGTTACCCTGTAGAATCCCTTTAATTCAGTAAGTTATTACCTTTCGAAAGGGAATAGCGTTATAATAACATATTTCAGTATTTTATCAATAGTGGATCATTTAATTTCGACTATCATGGATTATTTTCTGTATGCCAACCTAATAGGCTATAGGTTAACGTATTGGACTAAACCAGTCACACGATGTATAAATGGCTATTTTACTGATTTTCACAGTTAGATTTCTCTGTACCTGAAATAACATGCTTACAAGATCCTTCTTTTACGTAGGTTTAAAATTTAGTAAAAGAAAGGCTATTTGATTCATTCGTTTAACAGATGGGAATTTATGATATAAGAAACCAGCTTTCTAAACCATCTTAGTATTTGATATCTCAAAACCGTCATCACATTTACGTCGATGTTTTTTCGAGTAAAAGATAACCCGATGGGAAAGTGCTCTCAAAAATTGGCGACATTGAAACGATTTTTTATTTATTTATAGGACTATCATAGTTCTTTCTGAAGTGTAGGATGTTAGAACATGGGAAACCATATTGAGTTTGGTCTGAAATTAAATTTTTTCATTGAAAGTTTAACTTATACACTTTCAAGAAAATTTTTTTAAAATGAATATCCCACAAAATGTGTCACTGCCCTTGTCAATGTCTAAGCTCATCAAGAGAATTAGGATTATCTTGTTTAGAAATATTCATCGCAACTTACTCTCGCCCTGTTTGCATGAGAACCTACAGGTAGATTTTCCTTTAATTTTATAAATGGGAGCCTATGGTGCTCCCTTTAGCTTAAATTAAAAATAATATTTTTTAAAAATGTTATTGTATTTTAAAGAGTTAACCAAGCTGTCACAAGGTAAATTGGTTTTAATTTCCCTTCCCTAAATTTCCTCTTAGAATTTCGATATATTTTTCTATTTCATTCAATTAAAATTAGACTTGGATTTGGCTTTAGTACGTGATCCGGGTTTTACTTTATTTAGTCAATATAGGGGTCTTTATCAAATATACGATTTTGAGCTGTCTGTTTATACAACCTCTTAGTTGCCACTTGTACTATTTATTTGATTACTTTAGTCATTCCTTCTATATTTAGTTCGGGATGGTGACGTGGTAAAACACTATCGGATTCGTTCCCGACCTTCTAGGACGAACCCTGAGATCCATCGCTTCTTTATTTCTCGTCAACTACCCTTCTCCAGTGTCCAGTCCCTCATTGAACATTACATGAAGAACCAATCTGGCCTGTGTTGCCAATTGACTGTTCCTTGCATCAAGGTGAATACTTTTTTTCGTCAAATTTTGGGAGCCAAATCATGGGAACTTAGTTGTTTTGTGATTCACTTAACCACAAAAAGACCGTGTCACCAATTTCTATACATTGTCTAGCCCGTTTTGGGAGTTGGCGATAAGTTCCACGTTGGATTACTTATCCTCTTAAAAAAACTAATATCTACTTGATTGTGTTGTTCCTAAGGCGAAGATCTGAATATTTAGCGCCTTATTCTCACTTGATTAAAACAAATGTAACATTAAATAATAAAGTCGGAAAATCAAACATGTTACTTTGGTGGCCATTAAGTTTTTGACCCGCTGCTAGTTATTGAGAATACTGGGGAGGAAATTATGATGAAACAGTCATTACCTGTCAGCAGGATAATGATACTGCTAAAAGGAAACGACAATAAAACGAACACTATTTTAGGAGATTTCGCGCAATGTTTTTTAAAACAAACTAAAGCGGTAAAAATAATCAATTTCACACAAATAGATAAATATAGGTATTTATACCTAATTTCTCTATTTTAATTTTATAATTTACTTTTATCTTAAAGTTCTTTGAATTAATTAGATTTTGTGAATGAGATAGTACTAATAGGATATGTGTTTCGAACGTGACGATTGCGTCTCACCAAGATTAGTCCCATGTATGTTTATTGTCTCAAGCCGTCTCATTCGCAATTAATCATCTCAGTCTCATCTAAACCAAAAATGTTCATCGAAATATGCGAAAAGAGTATTGGGAATTGCGCAAGAGTTCATAGATCGTATTACTAAGAATCAGATTAACATCACAAATATACAAATATTTATTTGTGAAGTATATTAACATCTGTTAATATTTGGCATTTTAGAGATGTTTCAAATTACTAAACAAATATCTTCAGAAATATCAGTATCCTTAAGCACCAAGTCTTCTTTCAGTCGAAAATAGAAAGACAAATTGGCAGGAGCTCATTTAACAAATTAACCACAAAGCAATAGATTTGTCTCTTCAAACAGTATAGATCAACTAGCCAAGACCATTTAGGCAATACGGATCTCACTAGAATTGACTCTTCTGATAGTTACTAAAAGTTGTGCTAAGCAAATGGAACTTTTCCATGAACTGCAAAATACATCAATATGAAGTTATTTATTCTTTACTTGCTTGAATGAGAACTATCGGTAAAAGTTTATAATTGGTAGAAAAATTTGCCGGGATATTATTGACAATGCCATTCAAAACAAATCGGCAGGGGTATAACACAACAAAATAAAACTGTATGTTGGTCTCTCCTTTCTCGCATAATATTCAAGCTTCTGAATTTGATCTCAAGATTCTCGAGAGAAAGTTCATGTTCACACTGTTCAGAGCTAATTGGCTAGTTGATTATTACTATCTTAATAAATATTTCGAAGCAATTTTTAATCAAAAAGAGGCTTGTCAGAATTCGTTTACGACGAATTACTATAATGATTTATTTAAATATCTCTGCTAAATGCATTTAATAGCAAAATATGTCTATTATATAGATACATATGTAGGGATAGCATTTTGACAATGTTAGTCAAAATAAGAGGATGCAGAAGAATAATAATAAGGCAAGATTTTGTGAGTATTGCCATTATTTATATTATTCATTTAAACCAAATTCATATCCGCCTCCATCTGTCAACTTGTCAAGATCTGTCTACATTGGTATCCATACCGCGTTCAGGTCATATGCATAAACAGCTTCGAGTACAGTGCGATATGAAGAGAGTGTGTTTACACTACTTGCGAAAGGATGTCTGTTAAAGGGATGTGTAGAACTAAAATTCAGCTACATGCCTTATTATACTTGTAATTTCATTAAATGAAAGGTTTGAGCAATTAGTGCTCTGAGTTCAATGTCATACAATCGGTTTGATTAGAATGACTAATTAAATTCCAACCAAGGACCAAAGTGGACGTACAATGAAGATTTTCATTTCTAAAATTCATAAATTTCTCTCGAGCATAATTTGTAATCGATGCCTTGTCCATAAGTTCCTCTTGGTTTGAAATGTTTGAAGGCTTGAAGTTCTATTGAAATATATCTTTAAAGGTCACTTTTAGGGCACTTAGACTAGCTGAATGTTTTATTTTAAGAATGCAAACTCATTCATTTGCCTTTATAATTCGTGCATACTTGGGCTGTTGGCGCAGTGGTTAATATAGTCGTCTGCAAAATCAGAGGTCATGCGTTCCTCGGTGCACTTCGTGTAAGCGGAATGCACTGCACTGGCTAATAATAAGGCTGGAAGAATTCAAGTCTCTCACTTGGGAAGCTCTCATGGTACCACTCTCTACCCAAGAGGAGCGTTGAAAAATGCTTTACTTTGTAGTCTTGGGAATTATTATAAGCCAAGATTTTCAGGTAGTACGAAGCAAACCTTCTTGGGTGAATTCATTTCTTTAACAACATTTCACTAAGATATCTTTCTTGACCATGTGTACACTAAGAAAGTTTCCTTTAATTCAGACCTAGATCACATAATACGTTCATTACTCACTTTAATGATGTCATTGTAACTCTGCAATACAATGACGATTTAGATTCGCTACATCAATCAGTCATTATTAAACAAATTAGAACCTGATAAAACATACATAACATGAACCCTTATTTGAAGGCCTGATTTACATGTAGGTGTTCGTCTGCGGCTTCTTATAAACCCCTCGAGACTGCATTATTTAAATTGTATTTTGCATGTCAGTTCCTAACGGTCGTGCTCGTATCGATCTAAGCATGTGCCTCTGCAACGACCCATTGTAATTAGTGTGCAATCTTTATAGTATGCCGATGACTTGACACGTTCTTGAACATTTAAATGTCTGGGGCGTGAGTTACCTGTCAATAGTTCCCCTGTACTAAAGTTTTAAATCGTGAGATTGTAACCGAACCTATTTAACTTCATTTAATTTTATGGGTATGAAATAATTTTTGTAAAATCATGTTCCCCTGAGAATCCCTGGCCTGTGTAATTTTAGCAATATGCACACTAAACTCTTGTGAACTTGTCCAAATAGAACAGTTTAGACCATAAGAAATTGTAAGTACTTGTTTTATCACCTTAAAAATTGATAATTGTACCTGAGATTAGTTAAAATTAATGCTTACAACTGTTCGCAAATTAAGCAAGTTAGTTCAAATGTTAGATTCCTGATCAAATATGATTGCTTTACACACTCATGTTCAATATATATATATAAGAAGACTTATTGAACCGCGTATAATAATTGTCTTAAATGATAATGCAAATCTTCTCACCTATGCCATTAAGTGGGAATTAAATGTCACGTATTTAAATTTGACATTTAAAAATATTTATATTTTGCACTATATGATCCCTGGAGTGTTCCCATTTAAGGAAATAAGAAGATGAGCGTTGTATTGTTTTAGTAAATAAACTGAAATTTCCTCTGTCGGTCGGTGGAGGAAAAATTATATTAGGATATATTGTGTTCTAAAGATGAAAAAACAAATACATTTTATTTTATTGTTGGTTTTTATCCATTAGATGAGGGTAAATGTTTATAGTTTCTCTTGTTTCTTTTTTAATATTAGCGTTTTTTTGTTTCATATCTACTTTGTCCGTTATCGTGATTCACTTGTCAATTTTTATCCACCTTAATGCCTCCATCACTTAGTTGTGTGTATGACTAATTTGCCGGCTCTTAAGCTGTTTATCGAACACCCACATTATGAGTTCTACTTCACACAATCAAATCTTCAGCTTACTGCTTCCAAAACCGTTGCTTCCTCTCTATTATTCCTAATAAAATGGTCGATAACAGTCACTGTCTCATCTCTCTCTCCCTCTCTTGGGGTAGCTGGTTCGTCTATTTGGAAATGACACTAAGCTAGTTTTCTCCATATACGTCAGCCAAGTTATCGGTGCTTTATGAAGTTCAGAAATTATTGTTCGAGAACAAAGATTGTGATGGATCATTATTGAGGTAGATGCTCAGATTAGCGTCAGGAACATTCGTACGAAATGCAAAGCTGCGGTCCCAAGCGGTTTAAGAATCTGCAGTCGAATGCCTTTGCACAAATTGAATGTCAATCAGAACCTCGTGTCATCTTTTTTTTTGTAGAGTTTTATAAAAACGATTATTTTATTTTAAAAGTGAGGTGCCCCTATTTGAACCTTAGATTTTAATTCAAATTTTCCAATACGTGGGTTTTGAGTGAATCATAGAACAAAATATACTTTAGTTCTCTCTATTTATCTATGTCCCTAATCAAAACAGAATCAAAAACGCTGCACCGAGAAAAAACAGCTCAGTATGTGTATATTTATGGCTGATGGTATATTTGCGTTTTCCTTACCTTACTTTCGGCTGCCAATATTTGCATAGTATTTGCATTCACTACGCATTAGTTCTCAGCACTCAGGCACCCACTTAGCCAGGCAAGGCGTAGATCTGCTCGATCACAAACATCACGCCATACATTTGCACATTCCACCCTATCATTACCTTTTCTTTCGTTAACATTATCATTAAAGACTATTGTTACGTCCTTCCCGTTTAACTTAGCAATAATTTTTTGCAGCTTTTTACTTTGTCCTTGTCGTACAAACGGGCCAAAAGACCCCAGACGGACAATGTCTTGACTAGGTTGCATCTTAGTTTATTGTGCTGATTGCGAAGCTCAAATAGACAAATAAGACAAACTTGGTTAGTGAGGGAAGGGAAGAAGTCTATCATACTCAAGTCGTCGGGTCTTTCCCATGTGGGCATATACCGAGGGTTCGGACGCCATGGTCGTATTTTTTGCAAGAACTACTGAGACGGCCTTTACGTCGCTCCTGAGTGAACTAAATTGGTGACCTTTAGTAGAGTGATTTGAGTTTCTATGAAGGATAACGAAAAGGATAGCTGGGAATAAATAAGAATGGTTTTTATTTGCATGAACGAAATTTACATTGAATTAGAGAGTGGGGGTTAATCTCTAGGAGTAGTTGGAAACACACGGACTAATCATCACGGCGATTCCTTCAGTCTGATCGGCGGTGATTACTGGTATTTCAAGAACTAACCTGTCATGCTCCTATCAACGTCGATTAGATCCCATACTCGCAAAGTAGCAAGACTACACCCTGTTTTGAAATATCAGTCTTCCCCCATTTTTTCGGTTTATTAAAAAATAGAGGAAAAAAATGTATAATTTATATACTATAATATAAAGGTACATCCTTGCTCCCTTTTCCTTCAATAATGCCATTAATCATCACAACTCCATTTTAGTTTTTCCCCTTTTACAAACAACAACAGGCTTAAATCAACTATAACTAATTAGTCCATTATATTTATTAGAAAACCAAAGAAAACGTATATATTTATTACTGCGGTTTTCAACCGTGTTGTGGTACTCCTTTTCTCTTGTCAAATGCTGGCTATTTTTCCAAGACTTTGGAGTAACATTTAGTTGACAGTTACACTTTTGTAGTTTATTTAGAGTATTAATTACTAAATGGAACTTCTCACACAAAAGTTCTGATTTTGACAAAAATGGACAAAAACGTACCAAAATTTTTCTGCTTCTTTGTTGCATACTAGGAATTTATTGTATATCGTCAGTTGTAATTTTAAACAATGTAACTCTTGTAATCTGAAGAAATTAAGTACTGCTCGTGTTTTTTTTCATTAAACAAAGGCTTTAATAACTTCAAATTTTATTTGCGATTGTATCATTTAACTGTTTGAAACAGCGACTTTTTAATGAATCATGGTGAACAAACGCTTTGTAAATAGATTCGATGGGTCGATATTTGCGCTCTAATAACATCTAATTAACTATCTCCTCAAATTAAAATGTCAAATACCTGTCACTTAATGACATTACTTAGTTTGAGCACTAGATTCATTAGATTATTCGCCATTCACTGAATGGGTGTAAATCGCTGTGTAATGTCCTTATGCTGTCCTAGGCTTTTGAGTGAGTTCTTGAGTGATGTTGAGATCTCTATATAACAACAAACGCATATCATTTCTTCCTTATTGCATAAACTCATTTTATTAACACTGTTTGTAACCTATTATAATCATCTTTGCTCCCCTTTTAGCCCTCTCAACCAGTACCTGTTGGTCTTTCACACAACACTGTCGATAAATGGGAGATATCTAAGTCCTCTGTAGTGCTGAAGGAACGCATAGGAAAGGGACAGTTCGGTGAAGTCTACAGGGCGGTATGGAATGGTACAACTTTGGTGGCTGTTAAAACTCTTCGAGCTAGTAAGTAAACAATTGTGGCATATTTATGTATATATAACGTTGCTATTTATGAAATCAATATTTAGATTAGGCTTGCCTAAATGCGTATATGACTCCGATTTGAGCTTGGCTGAATCTCAGAGATTTAAAACGCTTTGGTGGATTGATGTTCTGGTTTATCTTTCGGGTCAACTGTCTGTTTGCTGATTAAATTATTGTATTTGATTTTGTATTTTCGAGATCCTATTTTCTGTCCAAAGGTGCTTCATGTTTATCTTCCCAGTGCAGTTGATACAAATAGTCTGATAAAAATTTCGTGCATATTTGTCAGACGGTAGCTATGTCAACCGTCAATGATAATATAAAATTAATAACGGCCAGTGTCGTTTTTTTCTCCCAATCTGACTATATGTGGCATATGAAAAACAATCAGGAAATTTACAAAAAGTGCATTGTTTTATCCAGGTTGCTGTATTTTGAATAGGGAATGGGAAATGCTGAAATGTTTATCAGAATGCATAAATAAAAAAATAAAACACAGGCATAGAATAATGAAATAAAATGTGTAACGTATTTCAGTTATTGATAGCGAAAAGAGTAAGAAACTGATAAGTAGACAATATGAAATAGTTTCGATGCAAAGTAAATTGATACAAACACGGTTCGGTAATAGTGCATCCGGTTACGTGAATGCATCCTAGAAAAAAAATTGTAGGACTTTCTTTGACTGATCCTTGGACTTTCGAACGTAGCCTTCACGATGCTCTTTTTCATCACTTTTCTGTTCCGGGATTTACAAGAATTTCTGATAGACAAAATCCTCAACTTAATGAAGAGACTACTAATTACTCGACAACCTATCGTAATTCTACTAAAATTTGTACTCTTCATAGTCAGTTCTAATTAAACCCTTCAAACCCATAAGCTCCGCTTTTTACCGTATTAGTTACTACGGTAGGAGTGCAAAAAAACTTCTCTCGAAATGACAAATGCCAAGGTCGAATTAGTCCTCCTTAGTCATTCTTTATACGGTCCGATAGTTTTATTGGTAAACCAAGCTCCTTGATGATTCAGTCCTATTTGCCCAATTTATATGGGGCTATTTTTAGTATCGAAATTCTCTCCCCTACCTCAATTTTCTCTCCCCTCTACACTGCACATAAATACATTTGCTGCAACAAGAAATGAAATGCGTTCTGTCCCTCGGGGTAAAGAAAAAATAGTAACGGAGCGAAAAAAAGTCTGGCAACTCTGTGTTGTTGCTTTTTTTCGGAGACTACCATATGCATTTTCACTTAAAGTAACCTGAGTCGGTGTTTCTTTAAGTTATTTGCAGACTATTTCTCTGCATTTTCTTTTAAATTAGAAGTTATAAAAGTAATATTTGTGCTATCCAGGAAATCTTAACTCCTACCAAGTATTTGCTCTGTAGCTATGACAATCGTAAGCAGCCACAGTTTCCATAATTTTTATTCCTTAATTACCCATGATAAAGCCAACACATTTCAACTTTCATCAAGGGAAAGTGTCTAAACATGGTAATCTGGTTTAATGAAGGTGAAAGGTGGGAGGTCCAGCAGAAGTGGGAGATCAAGTCATGAAATGAAGATGTTCATTCAGATCCTAGATGTGTTACCTTTTTTAAGAAGTAAAATTATATTGTTGCAAATATCAGAATTTATGTTCCTAAGTTTATGTCCACTACATTAAGTCGTTAAACACGCAGGCCTGACACAGTTAACTCTTCTAGATCTGGTTTATAATTGGTTATTGAAATATTTGGTTGCGAACACACATATTCATTGCCTATCTTTCAAGTATACTATTAGTATAGTGTGTAGGATAGTATAGATTTGGTAGTTTTGCATTTTTTTCTTACCGCATTCTATCGTTGTTAGTAACCATTGTGTGTTATTTCAAAATAAAACCTTATTATGTTATGAGGAGTAAAAGTTGTTGACCAGTGAGTCGACGATAGTATGTAATGCTTTTTTTAGTTATCTATATTATTCATTTTCATACATCCCACAGATCAAGTTCAGCGTTTTGGATAGTGAATCGAAACTCTTTCCCGATATCCCACCATTTTCCAATAATTTCTTCTAGTATATATCGGAATTTCGATCAAATTTTCAGTTTATCTTATATTATCATCAGAAGTGCTTCACCCCTGTAATGGGAGATGTAAGCGCAATATTGTAGTTTTGCTTACAAAGGTGACGTCATACCATTTCCTTTGGAATGTTATTTCACAATCTCTAATGACTAATCTTAGTTACGGAAGTGAAATTTCGCCCGAAATTTTGGGTGTGTTTGTTCGAAACGCCAAATGTAGTAGACAGTGCATAGGATTAATGGACTAATGTACAATGTTTAAAAAATAATGAAAACATACATTTTGATATTATATCTTGAAGATTTTCAATATTATTTACACAGAAAGACTATTAATTTGTCAGAAAAATAATTATAAACTAATCTGAAATGTCACATTTTGCGATAATTGTGATGAACTTGACGTTACTTTTTGACCGTATTGGTATTAGCGATCCGTTTAGATCAAAAGTAAGAAGGAAGACAAAATTGGTTATTTTTGATGGAAAGAATCGGAGACATGTATTATTCACGGAAGAGTTATTTACAATAAATTGGAAACGGAAATGAACGTCACTGAACATTTGGAAACACGTGGACCAATTACTGTAGCTATATCTTTTATTCCTATTGTTTGTGACAGCCAGTATCTGGAACATTGGTCTTGAGCACCATCTCTGTCTATCATGATCTAACCGACTTTAACGAAACAACTGCAAATTGGGAGAGCTTTATATCCACAGATTAGTTATATTATGCTTTCCAATTTACGATTTTGGAGCATTATTTTTTTATCCGTGGTTTATTCTCTGAGCTAACCTTGAGATATCGATTGTTTCCTTTCCTCTAACTTTGTTCTAGCCAAATCTCTGTTGGTCTTGGAGATATTAGAATCGGAATTAAATCTGCAATACATTTTGTGTTATGAATCCTTTTACGTACATTTCCTCATTGTAATGTAATTTCGCCTTGAAATAGTTCTTTATTATAATTTACGCACTTCCAAATAATGTTATTTGAATTTTATTTCCCCCTAAATTGTGAAAATAACAAATTTTGAAGTTTTCAATATTTTCATTCGTATTGAATTGATGCACTTGTTTGATTTTGTAGTATAAATTTTGGATCGAAATCAGGGCGTAAAATACTCTTGCACAGAAAGGCGGGAGATTTGGTTTATCCATTTTTTTCTCTTCAATTGGTATTAGTGTGTCATCAAGGCATTGTCGCCGCTCCGTTATTCCACTCTCCTTAAAACACCGCGATTTATTGACACCTCTGGGCAGAGAAAGGTCAATTTCTTACTATTTGACACTCCATGCAAGTTGGAAAAAATGACTTTACTTGGTTGCAATCAATCATCCAATTTCCTCCTAGGTTGATTGATTCTTATATATCCTTTTCTGAGATTTACCTGCGAGTTTTACTTTAGGAAGAGAGACCGCTGTAAGACCTGAGAAATTGTTGCCATTAACAGAAGGCGGTATCGACAATAATTATTTAAAATAGGGGCTTATTTGCGAATATACATGCATGAGAAGTTACTATTCTCCAAATTTGTGAGTACATGGGTTTTAATGGATTCGCCGTGGATTCTGTATTTATCGTGCAATTTTTTCGACTAACTATGAGCTTGAGATATGAAACCAATAAGCTGCCTACTTGCTATCATTACTCACTGCAAAACAAATGTTTTATGATTTGTAGTCATGGTCAAAGGTTTAAATACGGTGGAAGATTGCTAGGGTGTCAAAAGAGCCCTATTCATTTTTAATTCTAAGTTCATCAGGTTGGTTCTTTTACCTGTAAGGTTTTTTTAGTTGCATCATGATCAAACGTTCTGAAGTTCAAAATTAAAGATATCTTTCTGAGTAATTGTTCATGTCTGTTGTATTCACAAATGACTGAGCCGTTGTGCATGCAGTCTCGGTTCATTTACGTCTTCAGATGATTATAAAAATCATTGTTAGTTTTATCTACCTCTTCTTAGCTATAGAAAGATACAAATTAATCGAGGTAGTGTGATCAACCCCGCAGTTAAATCAACCTATTAGCAAGTTCTAAATATCGTAGATATAATCTTATCCGTGGACATGGAAGTCAGACAATTGCATTTGAACATCAGTAAATTCCGTAGTGAATTACAAATCTTTTTGTGGATAGGGACAGCTCAATACTTCGAAATCCACATTAAGTAATACCCCTAATTCTCTGACTCCATTATCCTCCTCTTAAACTCCTCTCTTGTTTCAAACCTGATCGCACTTGTTTACTGTTATCCTTATTTACATACTTTCTATCATTAATATTTATAAAAACTTCTTTGCATTACCACGGACCATAAAAATGACAAAGTAACCAGGAAAAACTGGTTGTCTATACGCATTTAACATAGTACAGTTCACTAAAGCTCGCTTAAAGGGAACTTAATCTGTGTCCTTGGCTATTTAAATTATATAGTCTATTTTATTTCCAAAAAGATCGTTTGTTTATTTATCAGTTTAGCATTTATCGTATTAGCAAAGGAGGGAAAAGGAGGGCTGTAATTAGTCTTTGTAGTTAACGGTTTGCTCTCAATCTTTGTTCATTTTCAGTTCAATTTTAACGCCCAATTTTTATTCATTTATTTAGAATTAAGTTTAGAGCTTTCTAATATAGTGATTGCAACTTCATTTTTGTAAAGTAAACTAAGAAGTATTGATGAAATTATGAGAGATGACCTCTGAACTCTCATATAGTATAATTAATAGGAAATATAAGTGTTAATCATCAGAATTCGTTATATTTATAGAACACACATCACACAATTATTGTCACTCTAAATATGAATTGTAAATTAGACTAATTATTAATAAGATATGTGTAAGTGAGTTTGCAGGATTGAGAAATCCTCATTCATACCCATATCATTACATACCGTGGATGCACCATTGGGATGAAAATATGACAAATTTAATTGTGATATTGCTTTAGTAAAAGAGGATCATGTCTTCAAATGAAATCTTACAACTAATACTTATACATTTGCAGTTCTACTGCCGAAATAACGGAAAAGTTGTCGTTGAGTTACCAAGTTCCTTAGTCTGAACAGGTAGCTAGAATCAAGATGGTCACTGCAGGAGGGAAAAATAAGCGATAGGGATCAATTTTCATTAAGATATGGCAGAGAATCTTCCGTTGCTGATTTGAAATCCGAATTATACTTGTGATACTTGACCAATGCAAAAATTGTCTGTATCATACTGGATTTGGAAGTGCATATGTGCTATTCATACAATCCAAAAACAAGTCTAACTCTTATCACTGTATATTCTATTGTTTATCATGCACACACCGGGTAGGTGTCTAACTTTAAGTGACAAATGGTACTAGGAGGTATTATTTGTTGGTATATCCGTGTTGTTCAGAAATTAGGTATATCCGTGTATGTCAATCTAACCCAATTCCACAAGCATATTTCTAAAGTTTATACGTCAGTTAACTATTTAAAAATAGAACAGAGGCGTACATTTTTTCCTTTTAAAAGAACGGCAAATTCTCTAGCTTGTTTCGATAAACTTTTGCACTATTACATTCAAAGATTAAAGCATATTTTCCTCCAGATAAAATGCCTTCATATTCCCCTATGTATCTTTCTTAAAGATGTTTATGAACCGCGAATAATCCATTTTCCCCTCAAAAGCACTTCTGGCACAACCATATATCACTTCGCCCTCTTTTTATCTTTTCCAGGCTGTATTTTCCCTGGAAAGATGGTACTTTATTTGTGTCAAAAGGGCCTTTTTTCCAAAAGTCCATCTTTGCCAAAATTATTAGAGCCCTAAAGCGTGAAGGATATATAGAATTATTTTCACGGCTAAATGATGTGAAATTGTGCTATCGTAGGAATTTTAGTGATTTGAATTTATTAACTCTTAAATTTGCTTATATATTTGTTTTATTGTGAAATTTTCATTCATTCTAGTTCTAACTTTCTTGGTTCCTGAATTCTTAAAATAGCTGTTAAAGGTCTGTGAAATGATTTCAGATCGATTGAGAAGAGATTGTCCATTTTATAATATCAAATAGTTTAATTATTAATGGGAAACAAGAACACGAGTAATTTTATTTAAGTATTCACTTACAGATTATTTAAACTTTTAGAACTCCATTGCTAAGAGCGATAGTCTTCAGTTTTGTATGACGGTTTTTGGCGGTCTTTGCATCAATCTGAGCAATTATCCATCACTGGAATAACGGATTTCCGAACACTATAGTATACCGATAACTTGGCACATTCCTGAACAGTTAAACGTCTAAAAGTCTTGATAGGAAGTTACTTTGGTATCATTTCGTATATAAACGTAAAATCGAACTATTTCTTAATAGCTTACCGCAGTCTATCATCTCATCGATTTCTTGTAAATATCTTATAATCACAAAGGTCATTGGATGAAAGGTTCAACTGTATCTTTATGAGCATTGAAAAAAAATATAGAGCTAGGGGTTAGGGAGAAATTGGGCATTGTTTCGTCTTGTTTCATATATTAATGCCAACTTTTTCAGATCCTATTAATTTCGTATTCGTAGGAGATAAAGTTATAATACTTCACAAGCCAACACCTGGCTTCGATAGTGTGTTACGGTTTCTTCTATGAGGAACTGAAATTCTATCACTTCTCTCGTTGGCCGGAATCAACCAATGCGGTTGACTGTTCACGTTACTAGAGATACACCAACGGGCATTGATCTTGAGTCCATTGACTTGACTGATGTGCATGCCGACCACCGCGCCATCTACACGCACAGGACACAGTTAAATGGACTCATATTATGCAGAATAGCTACCATCTAGACTAGATATAATAAATTAATGCTTAATCGAGTCATTCTCAGTGAAAAACTTAATACCTCCTTCCCCAAAGGTATTAATTGTTTAGGTTTCAATCATCTCATGATAGATTGGACTTTACCCGTGTCCTTACACGCACATCTCTCATACCCTTCTTATTGACGGCATGCATGAGATTATGCACATGTCTAAAAGGGCAAAGGTTTGTTGTGGCTATTACGCATTGTGCGTTTAGACAAATAGAATTTGGCTGAGTTTGTCAGCGGGCACGTTTCATGATGCGAAAAGCAGAAAAGTATGGGAAATTTCTGTGCGCTGCTTTGCATAAATTGCGGTGAATTGACGGAAGTCTCATATAGTCTCGATAGCATTCGAGAAGTATAATAAAGGCCTGAAATAAAGAGATATTCGACGAACACTTAGCCTGTGTTAATTGATAATCCCGAGCCAACTCTGCAACTAGGAGCTTTATTTGTCTGCTCGTTGAAATAGATTTTTCTCCATCGTTTTGATCACAGTCGAGGTCGCCTCGGGGTAGAACTCGGAGCACGTTAATTATCAGCTTCCGTGGCAAGTTTATGTAATGCAGTTCAAATAACGTCTATGGGCTTGCCTCTTATGGAATTGATCGACAGTCAGTTTTTACCCTTGGAGCTAGTTTCTGGCTTTGACTCATGGCTTTCAACGAAGAGATTTGTTTTCTCTACCTTGTCATAAGTTTCTATCTCTTCAATTAACATATTGATTTCATTAATTGGTAGCATCTTAATCCGAGTTACCGAATGAGATAATTATCTTAATACCATCTGGGCACCATGTGTAGACCATCTTATGAAATTATATTGAACTTTCAACTTACAGATCGGCACCAGCAGGAAAAAGCAGTCAAATCAAGCTTTACGGATATTTGTTACGAGATTTCAAAGTCGAAGACATGAAATTCGTTATTCGCACTAAAACCGTTCTCCCCTCTTTTTATTTGCTTGACACTGAAAGACGTGAATTTGGAACCGAAGTGGTAAGCCTTAGGCGGTGCTCACGCAATGGTTGCTATGGTAATAGGCACGTTTGCATCAAATACCTCTTATTCACATAATGAGTGTGTCGGTGTTTATAATGTATGGATTATTTAATCCCTACACTGTGGAAATTTTTGTGTGAAAGAGGACGCATTTATTCTCCCTAATAGACATGAGATTAACTTCCTTCCTCTCGAAATTAACAAACGAAGCACTGAATCAGTCAACCTAATCAATTTACTTGTACAAAATAATATAGCGTGCCCTTACACTTATTTCTTTCTTATTAAGCCAGAAAATTTTCTATCTTTATAAAGTCCCATTAATCCTTAACGAAAATTAATATTTCATTTTAAAAGTAGTTATTATAATATTTATTTCAATTTCATTGCAAATTCAAGTTAATTAGTCTGTCACATTCTCTTAGTGTTTATAGTTTTCGAAAGTTCAATTTCTCTTATTAAAATACTGGAGTAAGTATTTGTTTTTTCTCAATATTAAACTTTACCTTTGATATAATTTTTTTCCCTATTGTTTATATTACATCGTTTGTCCTACAGTTTCATAATTTGATGAGTAGAAAGGATTACAAACAACCATGTTAGCATAAACCATTACTTTATCGAGTGATTAGATTTCAAATACTCAAATGACTTTTATTTCACGCACCATTAACCAAGTTCATACTCAGTTAACTATTTATTTTTACGCTTCGCTCTAATGGTTTTAAAAAGCTGAAATAATATTTTAGGCAAGTATATGGTACTTCAAAACCCTATTTTACTATAGCAATGTTCATATTGTTTTATTCCCTTTATAATTTATATTTATAAAGAAACATAAGTAGCTATTTAATTTGTAAACCTAATCGGATAAGCGGATGTACAATTTGACAGTCCTTAATTTTGGGGAAAGTTGAGGGAAGTTTGATCTATAGTGTTCACCATTCAGCTCAGATTGAGGAATATATACTTGTCTTTTTCCATATTTTCGGATATTAGTTAAGTTCGCCCGTCTGTTGTTTAAAATTTTGAATGTGCGGCTCCTCAATAGCTCCATAATGACGGATTATTATCAAAACTGAGATAACATTCTGTTATATGACGGTTTATCCAACCTTATGTAAACTTTAAAACATCCAGAAATTGGAAATATGACAGTTGTATTTGTTTTATTTGTGAAGCCATGATCTCTTTTTTCATCCGGACATTGTTTTGCTTTCTACGAATATTCACAAACAATCGGCGATATTAAATTTCATGTTTCTTTTAGGATTTAATTATTTAACTGTAAACTCAAATATTCGGTCAATGAAAAATCTTATTTAAGTGCTAATTTTTTTATTAAAAGGAGGAGCTTTTAGTGATTTCCTGTTGAGAAACCGACATGGCTATTTCCATATGGGGTATTACTAACGAATATTCTAAACGTCGTTATCTTTATTATTACTTAGGTCCGGTTCTTTTTATTTGACCATATCCATCATCTCATAATAATTTATGAAATCTTTGTCAAAAATAAATCCTTTATTCCCAAAGTAGAAATATTTGACTAAAAGTTTGCGTAGATTTGGTAAGCTTGAGGAAAACATACAGTGATTGCTCAAGACATTTTCTGTCAAACGTTCGCCAAAGTTGATTAATAAATAATACGAATAACATTAGTTTTTGGCGTTTCCAGACGTTACGTTCCCCCTCTGCCTTAAGAAGATGAATTTACTAATTGTTTTCACTGGATTCGTTGTTACTGTGATTTAAATTAAGTTCTTCATGTCCTTCTTTATTGTAGTTTGAAGTCATATGCAATCTGTGAATTGTAACCTCGATAAAGAAATCCGATTTTAGATGCAAAATTTGAAACCGCGGTTATTATTGAAGGGAAATTGCAGTGAGAAAGAAACTGGTGTTTTGTTCTAATCTTTTAAAAGTTTAATGGAGCTTATATTGTATTGGAAATTTCGTTTTGTGCTTTTGTTTTTCGATTAAAATGTTTGAATGTTTCTACACATCACAAAATGATCATCTGGTTGATGTTTGGTAGGACATCTTTTTTCATTTGCTAGGGCTGTGCTTATGGAATTTCTTCAACGAGTTCATCTTTAGGCTTTAATGGGTTCATCTCGAGCGTATTGCCATGTCAAGGACATTACAGTATTAACTCTTATTATTAGAAGAGGAAAAAATATCAAAATGTCATGGCCAGTCATTCAATTAGAATATCGCGTATGTAAAGGTAACACGGGACCTAGGGCCCTCATGCCGAAATTTGAATGAACATTAGTATGTTATAGTGAACTCTACCTATTAAGTAAAAATTGACAGTCTCGAAATTAATGACCATACTTAAAGGATGCACAGTGTAAAGGCTTTTTTGTTGTATATATTTTATTTTCTTTAATCAATGTGGGGCACTTAGAGAACCATAAAATACTCCTTTTCAGCTTAGGTTCTTGACCTACAAATTGTGAGCTATAAACTTCTTATTACTTTCCTTGCTTCGTTTATTTTTAGAGGCACACTTCGTGTTTATGAACAGTAGACATAAATGTCTACCCCCAAAAAATTAAGAACCAACTTCATAGTTAGAGAGGCACATATGGGGCTGTAAACGTATCCTCATTTTACCAGCACCTAGTTTTGACATTTACACCAACGCACCTCGTACTTGCTTTGTTATTTTTGGCATTTTCTTAATTGGATTCATCAAATTTCCCTTACGAAATGAGATCGGAGAATTTCTTCTTATCTAGTTGTGAAAGTTTCCAAATTGCCACAATTAAACACTAAGAATGTCTATAAAAATGCTATTTCTATTAAACAAATAGATTATATAATTATTTAATTATATTAAATGATCTGACATTAGGATTTCCTGATTTTTGGAAAGGAATCGATAGTGATACTACAAGCCAAGCTAAGCTCAAATAGTTAATACCAGTTTTATCTGAAAAAATTCTTGTTTAAAAGTGAATGTCAAAATCTATCGTGTATGGAAAGTTGTAAATTATATGTTTTGGGAAGAAATTGCGAATATTGTTAAGAGGTTAATTATATTTACTCCCAGAAGACTTTCCCCAAGTTTAATAACTTTCCACCTTTCCGCATGGCGCCATATTTTACGATAACCCAATCCACCTATAGATCTCTTTCAAAGTTGTCGATTACTTAGCTATTTTATGAAACCGATAATTATTACTAACGAGTTAAAGTATACTGTCTTTGTTAACATATCGGCTGAGGATATACTTTTCTTTCTCAGAAACTGATCCTCTCAGGAACTAATAAATAGTGCTGCCCCGTAACACCGAATACAAGTTTCAATTACTTCACATAATGATAACGGGACAATTTATCGAATTCTTTGCAGTCAAATGTGTGGATGCACTAATGCTATATGTGAGATGCATTTGTTTAAGCGAACTATTAATGATATGAACATATGAGACTTTTCACTTCATATCTTGGAAAAAAGAATACATTTTCATGAAAGACTGGTTATTCCTCGGTGGAAAATATGCACAAGCACTTTCTTATTATTTCTATTCCACACTTAATTCATGCGTGAGTTTCCGAACTTTCAAACCGAAAATTTTATTTGATAATTTATGAGTTTAAAATGGGAGCGAAAGAGAATTGATTCCCCGGTTTTATGAAAGAAACATATTTTCTACTGTATTCCCACAATTTTTTTGAAAATTTAAATATCTAAAATTTTCATATTTAATTTGATGCATTTCGAATACAAAACTTAACTTAAAAGTAGAAAATGATAGAAAATTTTACTTCTTATCGTACCAAACATTTTGAAATTCAGCAATTCTCTGCCTCTCTCTCCAAAATGTGGTTTCTTATAACTTGTTAGAATATCATTTCAGGGTGAAAAGATTAATTTTATTAAAGTTAATATTAGGTAAGACAACTGTTTTCTCGAACAATTGTATTTAAGTCTTGTATAATAATGATTTGCACAGAGAATGTGTATAACTTTCGGTGTTACGTTTACTGTACTGTAGAGAAGTGAAATTTGGAAGATAAATCTTGAAACCACATTTTTACATAGCTGGAATTGCAGTTGATGCCATTTCATTTCAAATACATTCATAATTTTAGTCATTTGGGCCTGGTCTTGAATGCAATCGGTAGCAATTTCCCCAGATGTAAGTTTTCATTCGCTTGCAATTTTGCACCTTAGCAGTTTACAAACTATTTCAATTTCGTATGATGAGAGAAGAAAGCATACATCTTAAATTGTCGTTTTAAAATATTAAATGACGGTGCTACTCTCATCTTCAGAATAAGAGATCTGTAGCTAGTAGAGCTCAACCCAGCCTAGCTCAGCTCCTCAACTAAAATTAATGTCCCCTTTCTGTTTTGCAGATCTTTGCAATGCTGAAGATTTCTTGATGGAAGCTCAAACAATGAAACGGCTCCACCACCCACATCTCATCCAGCTTTATGCAGTCTGTACCCAGTCAGCACCATTCTACCTCATCACCGAATTAATGGCAAAGGGTTCTCTGTTATCTTTCCTTCAGTCACAAGAAGGTCGAACTATGAATGTCCCGAGTTTAGCTCTACTTGCGGTTCAGGTCGCATCGGGCATGGCCTATCTGGAGTCTCAACGATATGTTCACCGAGATCTGGCTGCTAGAAACTGCCTTGTTGGAGATGGAAATGTTGTCAAGATTGGGGACTTTGGTTTGGCTAGAATGATTCAGGTGGGTCATTAGTTCGTCTTTTTAGATTATAAGTTATAAAATATTTATTATTAATTTATTTATTGATAAATATAAATTATAATTATAAAATACAACTAGGGAAATAAAAAAATGTTTTGCCCTTTCCAGTTTGATGATGAGAAGAGGGCGGCATCTTAATAAGCTAACTAGGGAAAAAATTGTAAACAAGAGTTAGACAACGTGGGGAAATCGGTAAACAGCTTAAAGACTGAAGGATAAGTCATATTTGGATTAATCGATGAACGAATTAAAATTACTATAAAATCTGAGTCTGATTGTCATTTGACCTTTAGAGTCTTAATAGGGGAACTTCACTAAAATGAAGGTATTTATTCACATGAATTTCGAAATCACGTATTTTAGTTTGGATAGCTGTGCCTTCCCTATCCTCATGTGTAAGGTGCGGTAGGTTTTGTAAACCATTATTTTGGTACTTCATTAAAGTTTTATTTAGTACTTTGGGAGGTAAAATAACTTTAACTTTAAAATAGTATCACAAGGCATTTTATTTAGTATCGTCCTGCCATCTTGGCCAGTGGTAGAAAAAAACCTCATTAGCTTAACGGCTCTGCAACACCAACGGGATGGGGTTGGCGCCACTACCCCAATCTTTGTAAATTGATCAGACCAAAATGCACGCTTTCGTCTGTAATCAAGCTAATTTTAACTGTGGGGTTAGGAAGATACAAATGGATGACATTCGCTATTGGAAACCAATATCTACTGTGATTTAAACTCAATAGTTTGAAAGCTAAAATCTTATTTCCCGCTCATGAAACTTTTATAAAGTGAAGTTTATAAAAACAGAATTTGAAAGCTACTGGAGCTATGTTGAAATTACCCAATTCACCTTCCTCCACTTCTTAGCCAATATATCGAAAGGTCCACATTGCTTTTTCGAACGTCAGATGAACGAAGTTCAGATGTACTATTTAATTACGTTTGACGGATATACGAATGTGAGTATAATACTAAAATATCAGATTTAGATTGGTCAATGAATTTCCTTCAGTGTCTCTCTTAAAAGAAAAATAGTGAATGGTCTTATCAAGAGTATAAACTGAAAATACATTGCTATCACTTTTACATTCATTCGAAGGAAGGTAGAGTGAAATTTACTGTATTCCTCTTTTGATTGCAGTAAAACCTAATTTTCCTACTTTTTATTCCAAAGACAAATGGAAACATGTTTAATTATAAAGCGTTGATCCCAAAGAAATACCACGTTTCCATCTTTTTCGTGTTATTAGTGTACATTCGCTAAATATTAGCTGCTGAATTCAATTAACTCGCTGAGATGTTTTTTTCCTCTCCACTTCATAAATTATGCAGAAGGAGAATATAACACAGTTGATGCAACTTTGGATCTTTAGCACGACTTAAAAAGAATGGAATTCCACTGTTGAGCCAATAATTACATGCGAATTTTCATGTTTTCAATTTGTTGAAGTGTATTTATTTTGACAGACATAAAGAACATGTCTTTTTTAACCTAGTTTTTGCATAATTTGATTGATTGTAGATTTTATTGTCTATTCTGATTGTCTTCTTCGAATTAGTTCTTAAATCGTATAATTTTGACACTCAAAAGTGAATCTAACAATATTAGAAGTTTCATAATCAACACTGTAAACTTTAAAGATAATTTATACCATTGACAATGCAAAAATAGCTTGCAAGTAGCTGAATCCGAAGAACAACAAACAAGGAAGAGGGCCAAGAAGAAGTAGGTAATGAAGTCAGGGCATTAGCAGTCTTACTTTGCCAGAATTAATGTTCAATCCCCATCATTCGGCTCTTAGGTTCATGGGTTAGGTTACATTACGCTATTCAGAGCTTGTTGACCGGAAAATTTAATTTCATTGGGTGGTCATGTCATCTCAACATGGTTCTTAGAATAATAGAGCTCACTCAGAGTTAACTCTAGTAATTGTATTTAAATAACTCCAAATTTACTTCGACACTAAAAAATGTTTTCCTAACAAAGCAAAAATGCTCTTTTTTGGTTGTCTTGTCTTTGACTTCATTCCCGAAAAGAACTTTAAATATTTTTCAAACTATTTTGCAAGTAATATCAAACCTTTTATAAGTTTAATATTCGAAATGCTTTCTGGTTTTCTGCTGGCAATATTTTACTTGATTTGCTCTAAGTACGCAGAGAAGGTGTTACAGAATGTTTACTACTTGTTACTATTGGTAACTGTTATTTTTGTGACGTCTGAACGTGATTTCTAATTGGATTTTGGAGAAATCGACGTAAAACGGTTTTCCTTCCGTTTGAAGTAGCCATTTTAGAGCTTAAAATGTATTTTGATACTCTAGTTTTTCATTTAAATTTATTGGCAATTTAACATTTTTAATTAGACTTTCAATTTTGGCCGTTAAATATATTTATGCTAAATTACAAACGTCTTGCTGTTGTAAATTTTAAAAGATCACGTCGATATCTTCATACAAATTGTTAGCTACAAGTGAGTTATCAAGGTGCTTTGAAAACATTTTCTTTGGCGTTGATTTTATTAACTTGGATAGAATATACAAAGCACGCGTCTATTAAGTAATTGGTTGCTGTAATGCGGAATATTATTAATAATTCATCCTTATATGTCAGCAGAATGATTTTTACTTTATAAGGCAAGCTGTTATTCAACGCAGCGTGAAAAATACGACTGGTGGAGTCTGGGCTTTTTTGGCTGGGAGATATTCAACGGTTGTTTAATTACTCAGATTTATAAGAAACCAATGCGTGTCACGAATCAAATGTCATTCCTAATTGCGTTACCATTGAAGGCAGCTTATGGAGCTCTGTTAACTTATTAATTTCGGCTATCTATTCTCTGTCATCTGTAAGCTGCTAAAGTCATATATGATCTTGTTGCCTTCTCAACCGTACGAAGAAGAGATGAAATAAAGTGGTGAAGTCGATTCTTAATTAAAAATCGGTCAATGAACATCGTAGGAAAGCATTTCCTGCAACTGGGGAGACGAATTATGAAATTTGAATTGTGGAAAGTAAATAATCCATTTAGCAACCCGATTCCAAAAGTCCAGACCCTTTGACTTCTTGACGTTCCTCTTAGCGCCTTTTTGAATCCCTCCACTTTATTATTTGTTGGAATTCTCTGTTAATCGATTTCAGTTGCTTCCACAATCGACTAGGATTTTCCACACTCACACTTTTATTTAAGCAAGATCTTTCACTAATTATAAAAGTCCAACTTTAAGAAAGAGAAAGAATGCGTCGGCGGAGCATTGATCATCGTGCATGTCTGCCATGTCGAAGGTCAGGAGTTCGATCTCCATCGACGTGCATCCGGTGGAAAGAACGATTAATCTTACTGGTTAAGTCCGGTTAATGTGAATGGTGACAGAATTTGGTCTCTCATCAAGGAGGCTACTTTCTACCCAAAGGTAGCTTTCGAAAATGGTTTCCTAAATGGGCTTCGGAGTAACTGTTATAAATAATTTTCAGCTACCTGGCATTGCCAATTCATTTAATGTTTGGTCGGCATACAGTGATAAGAGAATCTAATTAATTCAGGAGATACTTACTTTTGAAAATAAGAAAAATGCGAACTTTTATTCAATTAAGATGTTCCATTAACGGTATTTCACGATTTCTATTCAAGTTATCGTTTGAATAAAGTTATATTTTTCATTTTTATATTCCCACTTTGTGTTTGCAATCTAGGTTAGTTTATCACGAACGCTCATGGTTATGTAACTTATTATTAACTTTCTTTAATTTCCCTGTAACTTGACTGAAATATATACATTTTCACATGCTGACATTTTATTACTCATAAGCTTTATGTATTAAATAGACTAATAATTTTAAATACAGAGGCTGTTTATCTAAAACATTTTATAATTCCTTCAACGCCAGTTATTCAAGCTAGACATTTTTTTGAAAATATGAACATTTTCACTTTTGGAATTTGTTTAAATCTATAAAATATTTTT
This sequence comes from Hymenolepis diminuta, assembly GCA_900708905.1. Taxonomy (NCBI): domain Eukaryota; kingdom Metazoa; phylum Platyhelminthes; class Cestoda; order Cyclophyllidea; family Hymenolepididae; genus Hymenolepis; species Hymenolepis diminuta. The sequence goes on along the minus strand of CAADRB010000015.1, from coordinate 249,922 downwards.
TTTTCTCAGAATCAGGAGTATGTAGCTCATGCAGGCGCGCGTTTCCCAATCAAGTGGACCGCTCCTGAAGCCGCTAATTACTCTCGCTTTACCACCGCTTCTGACGTATGGTCTTTCGGCATCTTGTTGACAGAAATTGTGACCTATGGACGCGTGCCCTATCCCGGTATGCACAATGCAGAAGTTCTGCGTCAAGTGGAAGCTGGTTACCGAATGCCCTCACCACCTGGATGTCCCGCTGAACTCTACGATCTAATGTTAGAATGTTGGGCCGCCGACGAAACTGTTCGACCTTCCTTCGCTAATATCCATTCGCGTCTGCAAGTATTCTGTGAAGAATGGGACCGTCCAGCTTATCGAGATCCAGCTACTGCAACTGTGGGTGGAACAACAGGTGTTTCAGCATCGGAGAGATGTGAAAGTCCACCGCCCCCTCTACCAATGTATCGTCGTCATGGCACTGCTAATTTGCGCCAAAATTGAAACATTATTACCAATACCACCTTCCCCCCTCCCTATCTCTTTTCTGTTTTGTATATAGGTATATTCCCCTCTCGCTTCCCTACTATTTGCAATCGATTTTAATTTGGCCTTGATTGTTACTATTACTAAAATAAAACGATTTGTGTGAAATGAGATCAATTTTGTTTTCTTTATTATTTATTAGTTACACTGGATATCTTCGGAACAAAACTGCCTTAAATTTCCAACACAATTGGACTACAATATACCGAGATGAAATATTTTGAGGAAACCTCGAATCTAAGTTTTTATTATTAGTTCAGAAAAGTGGACGGTTAGCAAAGCAAACAAAATGCTCTTTTAAAGTTTTTGGCTTTATTCTCTGTTTACGTTGAAATGCCCTCCTGAATCTCACCGATTTTTTTAAACATTTTCTACCTCTCATTTCGTTCCCCATATAACTCATCCTTTGGTCTTTTAGTAGTTTATCAGTTTTCCGCTATTTGACACATCGGCATTGAATGTTACTCTGCCACATTCGGCTTTGTAGTTCCATGACTGAAGTCTTACTTTTGCCTCCTGATAAATTAATTTGCTATTGTCTTTAACTACTTTCAATTTTGTCATTGTGAGGTTCTTCCGATTGTCAGGGTTAACTGGTTTTCTCTATTTCATATCAGTCTCTTATCTGGAGCCTATATTATAGTCATCTGAACACATTGTTCTGTAAAATATTTTTGAGCCTTGCTATATTCAATTCACGTAAGCTCTTATCATTCCACTACTTTCACATTAAAATAAAATGCACTAGTTTTATTACTCAACTTATGCCAACTAATTTCTTGTAAATCCAAATATGGTAAATATTGGTCTAAAGTAGTCCGTGAAACTCGAGATTGCGAAATTTCAGACAAAAACAAAACATCGATAATGAAGAGTGTCAATTAAAATAGGATAATGTGGCCGGAATATCAGGAACCCTGGTTTTTTTAATTCTGCAAGCGTTGAGTTGTCCACTTTTCGTATTAGATACTGTTTATTACGTCATATCCTATTGGTCCCCAGTTCAATTACAATTATCCGACTCCTAGGTTGCTGGAGTTCACGTTCGCGATATTTGGAACTTCCCGACCATCAATTTCAATTGATTGGTTAGTCATGCCGCCCACATTAAATCGTTTCTTTCGATTGTCAAAAGTAGGTAAGCTTAATTGGCATCATAACAACAAATTTTTTCTCACTTGGTAGATAAATGTTTTAGTAAGAATTATGGAATCATAAATCTTGAGGAACTTACTGATGGTAATCATTCTGTCACAAATTTACGAGCTCATTAAGATTTTATCTGTGTATCCTTCTGCAGAGCTATTAAAAAAGTCCTAAAAAGAGAAAGAAATATTCCACATGTTAACTTTTTCTTAAAAGTATTCAGGAAAAGACTACCACTGTAATACTTTTGAGATGCTGGAAAATTAACTTTAATTTCACTGCAAGAATGAACTTTTTAAAAAGAATATACTGCATAGTTGTTATATCCGTATTCATTTACAAAAGTTACTTAAAGAGGGTATTATGCGGTGAAGAATTTGCTTGAGTTGATTTAATCTTATACAAGATGGGTTGAATGGCTTAACTAACTCAGCTCTGTACTGGTCTGATTGCCAGCTTGGTATTTTTATTGGGCTCTCATTGACGAACAAAGAACGCGAAATTACCCATCCCCTTCTTCGTGTCTTAATTCATTCTATCGTAACACGGATGCCTTTTCCCCTCCAATTCCCAACTCCTCCTACCCCTCCTCCAGTTCCTTCCTTATTTCCCTCATTCTATTCCAATTATTAATTATCTTATGATTCTACTTAACTCATGGTCTTCTCATTTGTGGTCCCCTGGTTGCCTTTAGGAAGACCATTAATCATTTTAAAGAAGTCTAGTCTATTTTAATCGGGGCTCCTAAGGTAGCTTTATTGACGGACTAATTTACGCTAAGTACATCCGATGGGAAAATTATATAGCCCAATAAAATACTACTCAGGTAGAAGAACATAAAGCACTTAACAATAACACTGAAAATAGAGGATTTCAATCTATGGAGATTTTGGCCCTGAAATCATCAATATCTGTACAGCTCGAATTCTGTTTAGTGCTTAGAAGAACAGACTAGCAGCTTAGATATCCGGTTTTCCCACAGCTATTCTGTACGCCTACCTTCCACCTTTTACGTATCTTTACTGCGACCACGGGATAGGGAGGAAACAAGACAGTGGTGTGCAGAGTTTATTTGAAGCGAATCTGGAACTATGAAATAAGAGTAACAAACGGTGTGTTTACAAAAGAGTTTTTATATAGATTAATAGAGGTAGGGGAAGTAGAGATAAGAAGTTATGTTCGTGTAGACAAGTCATCACGGATGTTCATGCTCAACTAGTTTCTACCCAGGTGTGCCGTCATTTAATTAGCTTTGATGCATTGGAAAATACCACTGTCATTGAGAGGAGTCATGGTCACTGTCGCTAGGTTGGGTTGACTAGGTAAGACTCACCACTTCAAGCCCTACAGAAGGCGCTTAGTTAGCATATCCTAGCTGATAGCCTTGTGACAGAGGTAATAGATACATGAGTATAGGGAGAGCATTTGAAATTTGTAAAATGTGAATGGACAATTAGGGAATCACAAGTGTCTTTTTGTCTCCATTTTAAGATATTTGGGAGGTTTACGCCTGTTGACAGCTTAGTTTTGACAGTGATTGGCTGAAAATTGAAATGGATTTCCATGACCTACAAATTACAGATTTCGTAATCTCACATTTCCCAAAAAAGCCACAATCATCTGGCATCAAAGGAACCTTTACATTTGGCAATGATCTAGATTGAGAGTTTGGGAGATGGCGACAGTTTTATCTTTAGAGTTACATGGCTATCAGTATGAGCTATCGGACTTACTGGCCTTTTTAATATTAAATACTTAATTGAGGAATTTCTGAGTAAATTTTTTTCAGTTGTCCCCGATAATTCCATTGTGAAGCTTATTTCAAATTCCTCTGCATTCATGAATAGTTGCCTTTAACGTCTACTTAAAGAGGGATCTATTTTCCAATAGCCAAACCATCTGATTTCACAAAGCATATACATTTTAAGGGAATAAATCTTTTTCCCCGAACTTTGCTCAGTCATATTTTATGTAGTTGAATCTGAATTTTAAAATATACATCTTTCAAACATTTATTTATAATTTTAAAGATTATTTTGTTCCTGATGCGAAGATGCATTTCGGCGGGTAGCTATGGTATTCAGATTCCCTATATCTAATCGTGTGATGAACTCAATTTCAGACATGGGGATCCGGGTTTAATTGACTTCCACTACTGTCAAATTCATCCCAGCCATTAACCCAAAAAACTCCAGTTCTTACAATGTGCGTGCATCTTCTTTGTAGCTCTTAATACGTTACAGAAATTGCCTTCGAAGAAACCTGCTTCGAAACCCTTTCCTCGTTTCTTTTTATATCCTTTTGTGCTAAGTCACTTTTGCCTATCTATCTAACTCCACTATAGATAAATTTGGTTAAACACTTTAATATCCGTTGGTCATTTTATCTATCATTTATTATAGATTATTATTGTTATTATCATTTATGATAATTACTCCGATGCTCTTTTTATTGTCTCAGGTCTTTCTAGTATGTTCTTTGAAATAATGTTTGATAATTTGTTTAATTAAAGTTTAAATGGCATTTTAAAGCATTTATCTAATTATCATTCATCGGAAACACAGATTACTGGGACTTGTATTATTACATATAATTATCATCTATAGCATAGTAAGTAAACATTTACAAATTTTTGGTCACGCAGAAAACATTCATATAAAAGGAAAAGGATATATGAGTGTGAGAGTGAAGTAGGTGTGCAGAGTAAAATCAAGGCACAGAAAGAAACTTGCTTTTTGAATATTATATTCCTTTGGTCATTTCCTTTTATTAAGAGAGCATAGTTAACCGAGACATGTCATTATGGTCCAAATTTTAAATTCAATTTGATTCCTGATAGGTTTCCCACTTGGACGTTCAGAACTTATCTGCCAGTTAACTAAATTGAATGGTTGGACATGTCATATTGAAAATTTAACTCTTTTGATGGTCAGGAGCGATAGAGTTCGCACACAATATTTGACAGCAGGGCTTTTAATTTCTAAATCGGAAATGCCAGTTCTCCTTAGAATCCGATGACTAAAATGAAGTTTCATAATATGAGAACTGGACAGAAATTTAAAGCGGACCAAAGGCGGGGTCCTCTTCATCGACAATTGGCTGGGGTATTTCTCAGGAAAATGCACACATCATAGCTCTTTGACAACGTGGTTCTGAGAGCGGCCCTTTCTTATCCATGGCTTTTCTTACTCAAATTTTGAAACGAATTGCGGTGTTTATGGCCACGTTTTATGATAGCGCTATTCAACTGCATTTATTTATCTGAATTATTACCGGATGTCGGATTTATAGAAATATGGTAGCAATCCATGTATTTTCAAATCAGATCAGATCAATCAAATAATACGTTAATTGTTGCTAAAATAATTTAATACATAGAAAATGTGGTATAAGGGTAGGATAATATGAGCTGAAATAACTTAAGGGAAGTATTTTTATTACTCCAGATCGTTCGGATTGCGCTCGGAACACTCTTGCTGAATCAATTTTTAAATACAGATTTTGATGCTGCTAACAGTAGGTTGGAACCAGCTCTTGATTTTCTCCATGATACTCTTTAACAATCCAATAAGTTTCACTGTCTTTCAGCACGATTGCAGCCTGGATAAACATTGAGAAGTCTCCCTGAGTCCCCATTTTCGATAGTTTTACTTCTTTCTGATAAATAATTAGAAATAAAATGAGAGAGAGGGGGAGATTCCATCATATAAGAACAACCCGTCTCTTATCTTTGAACTTATAGGAACTAAGCTGACAAGAAATGAGGACTGATAGATAAGTTTCACCCTTGTATGAGGATTTGTAAAAGCTCGATTTAGAGCGATTATTGAGGTATTCTAAATGTAAACATAAACTTGGTATAAATATCCAAAAGGATATATTTTTGTGAATTGTCTATCTCCTGATCTAAAGCAATGCATTGGTTCTATTATTTTAGTTAACTTTCTTATTTATTTCTCCTGGGCAGAGAGATTTAAGTAACTCATTTAAATTGTAGCTGTGGTCTTCTAGAGAGAAGAAGAGGTTAAACACCGTTTTGAAATCTATAATGGAGTCATATAGAAAGTATAAATTACCCGACTGAAAATTTCCACAATACGAATCATTATTTGGTAAATTCTATTTAAAGAATACAATTTTCATATTTTTTTATTAGTCTTTAGGATGGATAGGAAAGCGAAACAATACTTTGCCGTGCACCGCAAGTGTACTATTGATGCCATGTCATCGACAAAATAACCAAGACAGGTCCTGACATGACGAGTTCAATCGAGGTCATTTATCAATTTTTCCGTCGTTTGACTAATCATATTCTGCCACATTGGGCATAAAGTCAAATAACTATCTAATTTCGGATCAGTCTTCGCCGACAAACTATAGTCCTGTCACAACCCAGTTATAGGAGTATTAATGGATTTCAAATCAGGTCCATAAATGTCAAGTCTGGCTTATCAACTAATCTTGTTTGGTTTAGTCTCCGACTTTTCCCTCTCACTCTGAGGTCTTAGCAACTGTGGCATACGTTATAACAGTGGCCTGACCATGTAATAAAAAAGTATTAGGATGCCAATTTAAAATTTTGACTACATAAATTAAGTTCATGAGATAAGTATTAAACACGATGAAAACTGTTATCAAGCTATAGTTGAAGCCAGAATTCCATAAACAGATTTTATCTATTTGGTATACTTAGAATGAAGCATTGTGTAAGCTTTTACAACTTTTAATGCATGTTATCACAAGACACTTTAAACTTTTGTGAGAGACCATCTGGAAAGGGTAATTGAAGGAAATCCTCATCAATCATAGGTTTAAATGCTTACTTAATAAATTCCTCCTCTTCTTATTACCTTCGGAAGCCGTAGTATCTGAAAATGCAGATTTTCCACGCAGAAGATTAAGGTACAGATCTCTCGGTGTCATTTATCAATATCCTTTGTGTCAAACAGGGAGAAAATCGATATATAGATTGCCGTCAAGTGAGGGTATACTGATGACCACCGTATGTGTAAGGGAGTTTACATTTTGAGATAAGGAATGGCAGAACCCAGCACATTTTCCTTTTATAGTACTGTTCTATATTGTACTCCGCTCCAAAGAAGGCTTCAAAGTGGACAATATAGGTATCCGAGGAGGATTGGAGATTGAAGTTGATTTTCAAAATTTACTGGCCAGGCCACTTTCTAAAAGAAGAAATAATTGGCGGTTGATTAAGAAAATATAAATTGATGCAAATAGAAGGTGCATGTTTTCCATTACTTAAAGTAGGAATATTATATTGATGGAATGTTAGTCTAAGTCATGGTTTATATTTTCGGACAATAGCATATCAACATTCATTCATTTGAACTTATAGGCAAATTATTTACCTCAAAGTTCTTTCAGCCTTGTTGTTGTCAATTCTTCCAACTTCGATGAAGTGGTGAAACTGAATGACAGCCGACGACATAAAAACGGAGACTAAATGAAATATTGGTGTTTTAGGAATAGTTTTAAAACTGGTGTATCCGCGATTAAAGTTCATTTTAGCAGATTCGAATGCACCATCACAAAGTGCCACAATAAAAAGAGTTGATTTTATCCTATTTCTAACGATATAGACGAACGTAGCAGTCATTAAGGTTTATTAAGTAATAAACTGTATCCTATTCTAGGGATTCTTGAACTGCATCTACATTCACCGCAGACTTATTATCGATTGCGTTTACTATTTATAACTACTGCATGAAAAGAAAAAGAATTATTTATAATTACTAATCACTTATAAATAATATCACAATATAATATTAGTGAATACAAGCCATCTTTCTGTTCAGTGCTAATAAATTCGGCAATACCAGATGTTGGAAGTCCAGTTGTTTGTGGATAATAATTACATTGAAGAGTTTCATTGTTTCTTCACGCAAATATGGATAATATTTAGTCGCGCATTCGGTTTCGCGATTGATGTATTTGAGTGCTTTAACGATGATAAATTTATTTTAAAAAATGAAACAGACCTCTGAAATTAAATCAGTGCAGGGAAGTGCACATGTTCGAGTTGTCCATTCGGAAGATTATTTGCACATTCCTTTCATCAATGGTTTCCCAAGTGAATCATCATGAACATTAAAGGACACCTTTGGTTAGATCCTTAAGTTCATCAACGGGAAGAAAAGACTCCACGCAAGGTAAAATACAATCCTGATGTGAGATAATTCCCAATCCCTAATTAACGTTGGTAAACGTACAAAATATACACCTTACTTAGATACATCGGTCTGTAGACAAGACTCTAACCTCCACCTAAAGTCTTCAATTACAATACTTTCCCAAAAATAAATTCCAAGTTGCAAAATTTCCATAGCGGGATGCTTATCGCGTTTTCTTTGGGGAGAGACATACCTGCTATTTACAAAGCTAAAATATATATTAGATCAAAATCCATATACTTACTTTGGTAGATGAATCAAAATCTGTGATCCGGAACAAAAATCTATTCCAGCGTTGAACGGAACTTGGAAAAAAATCAATAACATCAGTACTGGAAAGATCCCTTAGTATTTCCACCACAATTCTCCCGTATAGACTAATAGATACAGCTTTGTATAACTTGAGATATAGGACGAGGTACACAAAGATGAACATCACAGAAAGTGCTGACCCATAAATTATGCCCAATGGCTTCACATCCTGTTGCTGTGTGGAATACAGATCGAAACTCTTACAACTTGAATTTGCAGTCAATAGTAACTACATTTCCTAATATGATGAAGTATGCCAGGTTGTAGAAAAAAATACAAATTTAGAGGTAAAAGATAATCTATTGCAATGAAACAATAGTGCTATATCCAAATAGTCAAGGAAAGTAACGGAATTTTTAAAGTAAATAAATGACAGTTTTAAATTTAACATTTTTATTAATTCCGCTTAAATAAAAAAATTCTATTTAAAAATTAAGTATTTTTACAAATTAATTGGACCGAATTTGTCCTAAATTTTATAACCAATAATTATTTAATTATATTGAATGAAAATTATTATACCGATGTATTAAATTTAATGGAAATTAAATATAATAATATGAAATGATTTTTGTTGCATTTAAATGAATGCAAGGGAAAATTACGAACTTATTACAATCTATTGCTTTATTATTAATTTACACTCAGTTCACTTATTCATTAGTCAGCACAGTTTAAATTAATGGATTTGAAATTTTCTTGATGTTGTGCAATTTCGGCTGATTTCACAAGAGTAAATATGCTATAAAAAGAGAGTAGAAGTGGGGGGTGGGGGGAAGGGGGAGGAGGATACCTAGCTATCGTGCTTCAGACCGCATAGATGCTTGATCCTCCCTACTTATAACTTTCCATCTTCACCACAAAATCGGAATTGAATAAGTGGGAGTCCGCTGGTTGAAGAACATTATTGGGAATAGATGGAAAGTTCAGAGGAAGTGCTGAAAGAGTTGGTGCAAACTGTGATTTTTAATAGGGAGATGATGAATGGTAGCTATGCTTGTGGGCGCGGAGATAGACTTGGTGCTTGGGTACGTGGCTATTTATACAAAGAGACAGTTCGGGAACACAAAGGAATTAGGGTGTATGGGTGGAGCCACTTTATGACGGAATTTTTCCCTCAATTTCAATTAGTTAGGTCACAAATTATTGTTAACATTTACCAAAATGATTTAGAAGTTTGTTAGAGGATCGATGGCCAGTATGTAGATATTAGAAGTACCTTCTTTGCATCAAAGGAGCTGATTAAGTCCCGGCGTATTGTCCATTAGTGTATTTTGAATAACAATAATTTTCTGGAAAAATGATATACCTATCCATGGCTATATTACCATTACTAATCCAAGGGTATTATTACACTCTATCAGTTCTCATAAAAAGTAACTGATTAGAAAACAATGAATACATTATAATAGGCCCATAAAAGCTACCAAAGAAGAATCAAACGCAGTTGGCATTTAAAATAGAATCAAATCATGTATTCGGCTTAAAGTGTTTCTAGAAATGTAAACAATCAAAATGATATATTCTTAGATAGGTATATTCACTGGAAATTACGCTAGCGATCTCCAAATATTTGTCATAGAATAGAAGAGGAAATGAGTTAGGATGCATTTACTAAAATAAATCCATTTATTTAAATATTTTGTACTGAGGGATAACTTTCCAGAATTACTTTTTATTCTCATTCTCTACGCCAATACTTCGGTTTTTTGTTCACGAAGCTGGAGTGACGTCTTTTATGTCCCTATGACGCATAACCCCTATCTGTCATGTATAAACGCGTCCATCGATTTCCCCTCTTTTCTATAACCGCCCCTTTCACCCAAAAAGTACACCTGCGCTCATGTTCTCGCGCGTCCTTACCCAAGTGACTCATATAAAGCTATCTTTGTTTTCCACGCAAAAGCAACGCACGCACGTCAGTTACCCGCTCCTACGCTTCCTGCTCATCTCCTCCCTTCCTCAGCACGCTCCTCTCCCTATCCCTCCCTCCCTCCCTCTCACTTGTTTCAAATTCGTTGTGGTTTCCTTGAATAAATTTTGTTCTAATCAACTCTTAGTGTTCTGCTCCACGATTGTTGTTAGCTCTTACTCAAACAGCTACGATTTGATGATTATTATTGCCGTTGTAATTTGTTAGCTGCAAGCCGTTAGTTGTTATCTTAACTCTAACAGTACAAAATCCGCGTAGAATAGCCCTCAAATTCTAGTAAATTAAAGAGAGAGAGGGAGTTCTGCGAGGCTTTTTGATTACACCTCCCGTATTTTGATATTCTTTTCCAGCTTTGATTAAGCTGTGAACGTTATTTTCACGGAAATGTTTTCCCTTCGTTTTACTGCGCAACTTTGAATTTGAAATAATTATATGAAAGCACGCATCTGGAAGCGCTAAAAATGAAGTGATTGCATGGCCAGTTTCTTGGAATGCTTGTTGTATCCAGGATATTTTAAAAAATAGAATTGGTTCACATTCGGTTATTATTCAAAATTTGTTTCATACACTGAAGTAAAGTTCAAAAAGAAAATTTATAACAAGGAGGAGGAATTACAAAATGTTTAATTCTCTCCTTTTGTTCGACTATTTTAATTCGTCTTAATTGCATGTGTGTGAAAACAGCTCAACCCCACGTAACTCTCAACCAGACAAAAATGGAGTAATAAATGCACCACAATAAGATATTCAGTAGTAGCTGTAGAAATTGCTAACCAAATGTCATCCACATTTTCATATTGTTGTCATTTCTTGTAACCCCACATTGTTTCGTTTTTCCTTAAATGAACATTCTCTTTGCTTACCTCTACCTATATAAGCAGCCATGTACGCAAGCCATCCATCCATTCAGCATCTTCGTCACAAATACGAACCTTTCTAATTCCCATGAGTTTTCTTCCTGCTACACTACTCCCTACACTACAACCAACGGTCTCTCTCTTCTCCGTCTATTTGCGTGGTGAAGATCGAAAGAAGTTAGGAATGTGCTAGCTCAGCAAAACTCAACAGTCTCATAGAATACTACATTGTCCTTTCTATAAATTTAGCGCATTTTCATGCACAATGGCAGATGAATATTGTTGCTGTATCTATATTTTCGCATCTTATGAATTAACATTGAACCCATTACTGCATTAGTGTATCGATGTTGCAGTTGAACCCTGTCAAAGCGAAAATATCTTGAAGGGAGCAAAATGTTTTATCTAATATTTCTGTTAGTATCTGCAGCCCTCTGTAGGATACCGTAACCGACTCTTAGATTCCCTAAGACATTGCACTAGTTACAAACACGACTCGACATCATCACAGTACAAAATAACCCAAACCATTATGTCAACATAAGACGTACGTTTGCGTATCTATGGGTCGATTTATATTATGCGCCACTTACAACCTAATGGAAATAAACTCATTCAAATAAAAGGGAATTAAATGCAGCTGAAATTAAAAGATAGAAAATACAGGATCTTACATATGAGAAATCGTTTTGGAGAAAATATTATCATCGTATTATGTGTAGCGATTTCCCATTGAGAGTGATACTTGAAACTTGTATCTATATTATTAGTCTGTCTGTTTATTTCGAGGTCCTACTTTAATTGGTTTAACGTCTAACTGATGTGTGTGATTCCCCTTAGCTCTTTTTATCTGAAATTTGGATACACGGGCTCGGTGGTCGTAAAAAACCTTTTGCAAAATTTCCCTGTTATTGGTAATTTTAATTAAAATTTATTTGACTAAAAAGTTTATTTATTTTGCTATGCGAATCTGGTTCACTCCTGAAGTAATAGACTACGATGTTATGGAAGTGACCACTGTACGAATAGGTAAAATATCACCGCTAAAGTGACTGCCCAATTGTACCACAAAGTCAGATGACTGGTAGTAACGGAATACATCTATTCAAGTAAGGTTCAAAAAGAGCTGCTTTCAATGGGTTCTACTTATCATTATTTTAAACCGAACAACAAAGAGGAGTTTCTAGAACATACTCTGTATCCTAAGTGTTAGATAGGATAAGAAATTCTTATCGATTCAGGAGATCATTGCAAATATTTGAGTGATACTTCAGTCAAATCTGAGTGTTTCGTATAATCTCTAACGTAATGGCCTAGTGAAGAGATTTATCGAAGCATTTAAATAGCCTTGCTGTAAACAAAAAAGTAGCATTTTAATTGCCTCTTTCTTCTCTTTATCTTTCTGGTCTTTAATATTGACTTATGTGCATAAAAGAAATTTTCATTAGGAATGCGGATGGAATAATTATATTTCATATAACTATCTTCATTGCATTTTCGTTCAATCTCCCCTATTCAATCTAACATACATGGAGATTGTATGCGTTGCTTAATTTAAATATTCATAATTACATAATACTGCTTCGCATAGAAAGCTTCTTTTGCACTGTTATGATGCCGGGAGGTCTAGTTTTCGCCGCTATGATCTCATTTCACATTTGATATTGCTATGCTACGGTTGACGTAAACGTGGAGAGATAAAAGAGGGGTGCAGCTACTTCATGCTACTTTTAAACCAAAGAAGAACTTTTTTGTGTGCATACAAGCCGTCTTCAGGCTTTTTATGTTTATAGGTAAAAACACCTCTGGACAGATACTAGCTTATGTCCTAAATAATTGTCAGGAATGATATGTGCCAGCGTATTGAATAAGGATGATGGAAGATTTGGAGACAAATTGTGGGAATTGATGAATCTGAGCAAAGCAAGACTCTGCAGCGTTAAGCTTTGTTTGTCATTATCGCCGCTTTGATGATTTAAATAGCTACAGTTTTTGTTTAATTTAATTCCAAAAATGCTTTCATTTCAGGACCCACACGATTTCTACTATTGTTGGCTCATAATACATTATCGTAATCTCTTGATTTTTGCCATTTATTTACGCGGATATAAGGACTAATGCAATGATATGTATGTAAAATTTCCAAAGGTATATATTTGTATAAAATAAGCAACAAACCGTTATTTAATCCACACAATATGATACGAAAATGAGATTTAGACAAAACGGCGTCGCTATTAAAACAAATTTTTTAACTTATTTCGGAAGGGATATACTAAAATTTTGATCAAATTTGCATACATTGAAGCAGAAAATCCGTTACAAAAGGTAAAACCTGGACATACTAAATTCAACAAAGACCTATACATGGTGTCATGGAGTTTCGAAATCTCAACAGAAAAAATGGGTTAACGCGAATGGAAGTTCAGATTTTGATGTAATTTATTCAACTCTTTATATTTCAGAAATTCTAAACGTTCAGTAGTATTTAGATTTAGCTTGCTTGAAATTAGTAAGTATTTAATGCTTCAGGCCTTGAGCGAAACATTGAAAGGAGGTTTTACATGGACGCTAGATTTTCATGTTAGCGTTCTTGTATGTCTGCACCCAGTTTAAAAGTTTTCTCAGTGCTACCTGACAAATAAGCTAGTTAATATGTTATACACACAACTGAATGCAAATAGAAATATTTTAATAAAGGTGCTATAGCCAGCAGATGTCTATCAATATCTGGCGATTAGAAATGATTGACTAGCGATAAGATCTTCACTATAGTATCCACAGGCGGTCCCGCCGTGCGTTTGCGTGCTTGTACATAGATACCTAAACGGGTGTCTATCATCACGCCGAGACTCCGACAACGGGACATGACTGACGTCTAACGAAGAAATTTTTTGTCTATAAACCTAATTTACTTATTAATAAATTGGGGTGGGTTGCCTGCCACCTCCGAACTGATCTGGCGACATGAGTGACTTGACATATTCTATCTATTTAACCGATGTGGCCCTGATAGACGTAACATTATTGCAAAAGTAAAGACGACAAAGAGGGATTTTCCTTGATTTACAGGTTTTCTCCCACCGTCCGAGGGTTTAGCCATCCCATCTTATTTAAGTGTCTGAGAACTGTTGTATCAGCTGCAAAACAACTGTATAAAAATGAACATATCAAAGTACGATGATTAAAGGAAAATATCTGATAAGAATCTAAATTTAACTATATTAAGGTGAATAATATTTTTGCTGCATGCGCAGACAGATCTTAACTGCTGACCAAAGTACGAGGAATTAACATTTAATAATGAATAACAGAAGCTAAGAAATGTACTATTTCGCCCTATATTTGAAATTTAAAATTAATATAAGTATAAAAGCATGATTTATTAGACATCATACAAATTCTTACTATAATTTGCTCACAAACAGAATTGTGCATATTACAACCACGATAAGGCCCAAAGTCAAGCGGTTTAGTTAAATGAAAAACTGTAAATAAATGTATTAGAATATAGAGATATTCCTAAACATATCTGAAATATATTTAAATAAAAATATACTCATAAAAATATCTATATTTGAATAGCTAAATATTTCATAAGCAAATAAGACTTTTTATGCACAATAATAACGGTGAACTCTTTGAGTGTCCGGATTGTACTATTCTAAATATTATAGTGAAATGTCGTTTTCAAAGTTGGATGATGCTATTATCGAAATGCAAAAGAAATTATACAGGGAAGAATGTATAAAAGAGGCTCGCATTAAACGTGGTGGCAAATTTTATCCCTTCAACATTGAACCGATGCCAACTGAACGTGAGCGTCTTATTAAAAAAATGACAGATGAGGAGAGAGCCCTCCGTAAGCAATGGTTGGAAGATCAAAAGCTCTCACCTCGTGAACCTGTCAGTGTCCCGGAATTTACTCGCAAAAATATTTTCCGCCGGGCATATGCTGGATTCTTTGATGGCATCGCTGGGGTGTTTAGACCGGTTTTGGTATGCCGAATTATCTGCTTATTTGTTCCTTAATAGGGACCAAAATACACAGGACACCTGCGCAAAGGACTTCCCTTATTCTTGATTCCTTATCTCGGCCTCTGTATGCTCTGGTATAATATCAAGTATAATCCTAGGGTATGTTTTTCAAATGTCAGTTCATTTTTCTATTTCAATAGACCTGGGAAACAGGATTTAAGGGTATTCGAATTGAAAAACTTCATCGTCCCGTAACTTGGCCGGTAAGATTTTATTTTTTATTTATTGCGATTCTCTAGGGTTCTCCCGATTTTCCTCATTCGCCTGTGCTTGAACACAAATTCATTGACGAAGGTTTCAGTGAGCGTAAAATCTTCCTCGGTGACAAACTCGTCACTAGTGGCCGCTAATTTCGCTTAGGGAGTTGTTAATACTAATGATATATTGTAGCTGTACCAGTGGAGTAGCTAATATATTCCAATATCAAGTGTTTTATCTTTTGTATTCTGTTAATGCTGGCCCATGGCTATTTTATAATGCTGCCTTTCAATTCTGTCGTGTCCTAAATTGTTTCTTTATATTTCTAATATTTATACTGATTATATCTGCTAGTTTCTATTAGCTATTCTTGACTTTACCGAAGCAAAGTATGGTTTAATATTTATTTTTTGGCATTTTGTAGCTTTTTACGCTTCGTTTTTTGAACTTATACCAAACAACGTGCGCACCGATGAGTCTTAATCCCACTTGGAAGATTTGTTCATAAAATCTACAACATTAGCTTGTTTTTCTTTCCTATTTCATTTGCAACTTCCTCTGGCAGGATACGTCAGACCGTCCGCTACTACGGTCTTTATTATAAATTCAAGGAATGTATTGCGTAATTATATTCTCGATTGTTATCCATGTCAGGTTGAATGCATTATTGTCCGTTGCCAAAAAGAACTGATGTCTGCTGCCGTGAAAACGATATTGCCTTTATTTGATCTACCTATATGATCTATTCCAGTTCTGTAAATTTTTCCATTAATGTAGGTTTCCAATCAGTTGTGATTGATTTCAATCCAGCGCCGGTACTGTCCTGGCAGGCTTTAAGATTGCTAACTTCCTTTATCGTATATCAGTACAACCAAAACAGGTATTGGTGAAAGACCGATAAGAAAATTATTACGGGATATTTAATTTATTACTACAAGAATGTACAAATTAAGGGCTACAATTGCTTGGAGGGACACCCTACTTGTATATGTAGAGTTGGGTTGCATTTCTTTTTCGGAGCGTGTAAATTGTGCTACCTGTAAATATCACTTCGGCTTGGTAATATTCAACGTACAGCCTTCAGAAATGTACATTCATATCTCAAATTCATTGTCCATAATGTCGTCAAGTTCAAAGCGATTAATTGTTATTTAATTATATCATTACTTCAATTATCGTGTCACCCATAATCCCATTCAAATTGAAAGAGGCTGGGCTTCTCGTCTTTCTACGCATTATATGGCCAATTTTGTCTATTGAACTTGGTCTTATTGAAGCGCGACAATTTTCTTGGGAATGCAAGTTAACGGGGAATTTCAAATGCATAATTAATTTGAATATGAAAGCAATTAGCGTTTTTCTCCTTTCCTATTGTGACTAACTAGATGTCCTGGCTATCTATCGGCAATGTCCATAATTTCTTTTTCTGCCTTCTCCCGAAAGAATAGGGGTATTTACTTGGATGTCCTTAATTTTTTGAAGTAATATGATGCTTAAATATTCAGTTGAAGCGATTAGAAGCTAAAATATAACCTAGAGAATATGCTGGGTGACCATTTATTAGTAGTACCTGTTAAGGTGAGAAAGTCGCTTGCAGCAAACGTGACGTTAATTACGGTATCATAAATGTCATAATGTTAATATTAGGTTAGATTAACAATAAATTCGGATATCATGGCGTATGTTACGTACTACACTTGAAGTGTACAACTGGATGGTATTACGATGAGGGGAAAATATAGGGCATTTTGATATAGCAGCGGATTTTATTAGTGTGTTTCGGTCAATCAGCAATGGTTGTTTCCCATATTTTTCGAGTACAGTTACTTAAATGATATCAGTAGTAAATTATTTTAGCTTGATGCTAGAAGCATAGTTGGATTGAAGCATAAATTGGATTCTACTCTAATTATAACGTTTATTAATTATATTGATATTTCGCTTATTATCATCTTTACTTTCACGAACACAGGTGTTTTAAGTAGGTTTAGTATTAAGATTTTCTTTGGTAAACACATAGAAAGTAAGGGAAATTAAATAGTCTGTAGCTTTTTATCGAATGTGAATTTTGACATACGTCTGCATTGTACTAATTGTCAGATGATGAGTTTTAATGCTCGTTCATCAGACTATGGGCAAGAGACTGTTGAAATGTGAAAGAGTACAGGACTGATAAGAGGCAACCATCTTGACGCAATAGCCACTTCCGTCTTTAGCAGCATGAAGTCGAAGTTAAGCACATATCAGTTCCTAACTTATCATTAATTCACTTGATGTACGTGATAATATTTACTTCTTTATTGGCTGTCAAGATTGTTTACTTAGTATACTTCCAATTTCTCAATAGAGACGTTCTTGAAAGCTTGCAATACCTTAGTTTGGCTTCTTAACCACAGCCCCGGAGTCACTTCCTCTGAACTGATACTTATCTTCTTGCGCTTTTGATTTACGATTTTGCCTTCTACTTCTCCCATATCGTCCTATTTTCTGTTATTGTCCAACAATCCAAGGTTCCACTCAACTCTTGACCTGCTTTGAGAATGGTTGTTGCTTCCTGTTATCCTTTAGAAAGATTAATCATTTTTAGACCAAATTTGGTAGAACTCGTAAAGTAGTTCTACTGACGGGATTTAGTGCTATTTTAAAGTTTTTATCTTTTTGTATCGTGAAAATCAATACAATTCTAATCTGTTATATAATTTATCCTGAGGGAGTCTGATTCATCCGCTAGTTATGATAAAACAAAGGACGAACTTTGCAGCCTTGAAGTATGTAATTGGGGCTTAAACGTTTCATCTTACCAAAAGAATAAAATCAACATAAGAACCCGTTATTATTCGAAAAAAACAGTCAACGATTCGTAGTTGCTATAGCCGCTTCAACTTGCTAGTAAAATAACGTCATTCAAACGCTATTCCTACTCTATCTGTTTCGGCCTTTCAATATGAGTTAACATATAAAGCCACCATTTCTTCATCTCATCCCCTCGTATTGATGTATAATATCCATTTCATTTATAAATCAGTCTCGTACATCAGGGTTCATATTTAAATCGCAGTAATCGCCAGCATCCGACATTGATTTCATACTACCCATTTTTATTTATCATTCTAAGCATCGTCAATTTGATTTTCGGGATGCTTTGAGTCGATCTGCGCTGTTCTCGATAGAAGTTCGAAACTTTTTTATCCCTTATGAAAAAGTATTTCAGGAATAATCGAAGTTTCTTATTCCAGATCATATCATCTTTATGCCTGATTCTATACTCATTGTTCCCTTGCACTTTTTCATAATTCACTTAGGTAGTTTTGCGAGCATATTTTTGGACGATCAACGCTGATCCATGATTTGCAAATGCTGCATTCAAAAATAATAACGATTATTCGATAAACATAACAGCATACTAGAATATATTAATATAAAAAACCCTCATTTAGATAAATTTTCATAATTTGCAGTATTTTATCGAATGCACACATTGACTCATATGTCTACGCTGTCCTAGTTTACAGATAATGACTTCATCATTTGCTTATTTGATTAAAGAAAATGCAAAACCTTCAAGTATACTTACAACTCGGTTAATTCTCACTCTGCGATGATGCTCATTCTATGCTCCTCCACTTTCTAATTCTCATTCACTCGTTTCGTCTTTTGTTCAAATCACCCCCGGTCCAGCTCAGGTGTATGCTCCCTTCAAATGAGTATAATCTGAAGAAACTATAGACAAATATGAACCTTTGCTAGTGAAAATCAATATCTTAATGCAGTTTATGACTATCCGTCTTTATGAGTTAGCTCCAGCCGAACGCTTTCAAAATCCCAAGAATTGAAGTTAAAGAACAAATTTTCACATTTGGAGCTAAATAAAACTCTTGACCTCAAGAATGAATCCAAAAATTTGCCCTTCCCACTCCTCTCGATAAATATTTCTTTAAATGCTTTGCGACTCCAGTTCAAATCTTATTTTAGATTTGAATTTTTTAAAATGAACGAACTAACTAGTTAACCGTTTTAATTTATATGATGAGTCTTGAGAATATTGCTATTAAATTTTCCAACTTGTATCCAGGGGCATTTTTCCAAAAGTATTTATTTTCTGCTCTTTACATGTTTACTAAATAAATGGCAATAATATTTGTGTGCTTAATCACAAATGCAAAAATTGAATGCATGAATTATATTTTTAGTTTAGAAGAGAGAATGGAATTCCAGTTTGTAATAGCTAGCATTTTCTATAATATTTTCGGTTTTCTTCTTGAATTATCCATAAGCTACCTTAAGAATTCAAGATAATCTTAAAAGTACCATTGACACTTAGCGAAATTGGCAATTTTAAATGGTTGAAGCTGTTTAGAGGTCATGCAAAGAGAGCCCTCTTCTCTTTGATTTTTTTGTCTGTCTACATATTTATTTCCCATGAGAGGGCTAAATGACTTTACAATCTTTCGTGATGGGAAAACGTCCAAGCACATAGAAAGTAGAAGTTCATAAAGAGGTCGCATGTTCATATTAAAAAAAACTGTAGAATAGGTAGTAGAAGTGAGAATTGGAATCAGAGACTTCATCTGAAATACAGAATTATCACGTAGCCATCCTATTTTCGTATTATTTCTGTTGGATTCTCCACTGGACGAGGTTGTCTACCATTTGTTCGATCACCGCCATTACCTTCTCATCTCACCTTCCTTTGGAGATTCGATGACACCGAGAATCTAAGCTTATACTTTTTCTTTTAAGCACATCTTTTAGTTGTGGTTGATGTTAAGTAATGTCTACTTTTCCGCCGAATATCTGTTTAGCACCTGTTTTAAGTCGTCTTAATTAACTCTTTGTATAGGCGGATTTGGAGGCACCTACTTTTGGTATGTGGAATCTCAATAGCAATTTTGCTAATATCTCATCTCTCTGAGGCCCTACTTATATAAATTTGCTATTCGTATTTTTAGTTATTTTGCAAGATTCCTTAGAGGGACCTTTTCTGCTAGATCATTAACACCGTATAAACCTAATATCATTCTTCGAGCGGCGTTCTTAACATTAACGGATATTAACGGTTGAAACAAGTTCTAGAAAAGGAAGGAAGCTTCACCTGTTTAGGGCTTTCTAAAATCGTAATAATGACGAGCCCATTTATTTAAAGGCCATATGACTTAGATAAAAGGATACATAACTTTCAAATTCAAGTACATTAGAGAGTGGTCTTTACCAAAGGTTAACATACGTTTCCATCTTTAGATTGCAATATGTGATTATGAGGGAAAACCTTTTCTCTTCACTTCGTTGAGCAGCCTTGCATTTGGAATAATTGTTTGAAGGTACCCATCCGGTAGCGCAAGGAAATAAGAAGAGTGATTACTTTATCGGTTTATCCTTTACATGCTTGTTGCATCCGACGAGAAGAGGTTAATAATATGCATTAGCGTTTGAATGGAATTCACTACTATTGGAAAAATGATGTAACCTTAGAGGCTATAAAGGACTACTTTTATAGTAGAAGGGGGACTGATATAGGATTAGAAAAATAGTCCAGCTAACTCCCCTCCCAGCCGCTCAAACTACACCTTAGCTGAATATTTTCCTTGGGCCAGAAGAGATAGAAGGTGGCTGAATTGTAAAAGGCGGACTGTAAAATATGGTTAAGACTCAATATGAAGGTGTTATATAACGAAGGGAAACCAGTAAACATTTAAAGACTAAGGGATGAGTCATGAGAGATAAAAACAAGCAAGCGAATAAATGTAGGTATGTGCTTATTAAAAATACACGCCTCAAGGACTTAGCAGGATCGTTGATGCCTTTGCTTTCCTCATTTTAAAATCATTAAGAATACCGCTCAAGTTGAATTTGTTGCCCCACTTGACTGTAAATTCCTGACAGAATCATTTATTATAAACATAAAATCCCATCTTAACCTCTCGCATATGTTCACATTTTTGCTTAGATCCACATAATATATCTAAGGTATGATCTCTCTTTCATCCTATTTCTCTGTTCTTTCTGAGGTCTCCTAAAAGTCTGTCCAGTCTCTAATTTAAATGTGCATAATGCTATCCAAACAAGAGGATGCGTAGATCAAAGATTTGTATTTTTGGGAGAGGAAGACTTGGTCCCTGGGGTTGGTTCATTTATAATGGGCACCTTGCACACTGTTTCCAAGGCAGTGATAAGTTTAACCGTCTAAAATACTCACCACGGCAAAAGTGGACCCGATTCATTATCTTTGTTTCGGTTGCGCTAATATTTTTTCATGCTCCTTTAAACGAGACGCGCGTTTGGGACTAATTAGAGTTACAATCTCAGTGTTATTTCAGAGCAATCTTGAGATCTTTAATCTTCCAAACCGGCCGCCACCCTGTTCATAGGATTAATAATAATTTGGAATTCCTACCAACTCATTATCATTTCTTCTGCTAATTCCTCAGAGAAAGAATGAGAGTTTAGGTAAGGATTACTTCTTTAAATCGCTAGTTGACGGATTAATGTAAGGATTTTTTAAAAATTAGCTTAATTTGTTTAGAAAAGGTTTTCAGAAATTGAATTCTCGGATTAATAACGAAATATTCACAGGAAGAACAAAAGTCTAATATTTTCGGAATTCTTCAGAGAACAAATAGTTTTAAGACTAGTTTGGGTTGACCTGTTGGAGGAAATGATTATTTAAGTGGGAGAAATAGCTGAACCAATCACAGAAGGGGGTTGTAGTATACATTAAAACTAATATTGCCTACTAATTACTTCTAATTTGCAAAACAAATAAATAAAACATTAAGGTGCTTGAGGATGTAACTACTAAGTTAATTTGATTAAGAGTGAGTGGGGATGGCAAAGAAGAAATATAAAGGTAGGGCATCGGAAGATTTGTTAGGGACTAAATAATAGGGTCAATAAATTTAAATCCTCTAAAAGGAAGAAGTAGTAGATACTAGTATATTGCCGCGGTACTTCATTGAGACTTAGTAGAGAGGGAGAGATAGAAAGATGAAGAGAGCTTAAAAGCAGAAGGTTGGAGAAGCTGCAGATGCAGGGGAGATAATTGAAGGACCTGACTGTAGGAGTTGACCTGTGGGAATTGGAGAAGAGAGAGCTGAATAGATGTGTTAGAGAACAAGGAACGCTGGAGGCCGGCCAGGGAAAAGATTGCACCTGAGTATTCATAAGTGATGGGTGGGAAATTGAAATAATTGAAATCAGTACGAGAACTGTTTAAATTGAGTGCCTGTTTATGCCAACCCTTATCCATTTGTTTCTATTCATCTTTTCTCCTCTTTCACCTTACCTCCATTTATCATTTTGCAAGTAATTTAAAGTCGTTTGATCAAATCTATGATTTAACTACTATTCAAATATACTACTTATCAAATTATCTATAAGCTACGACACTTAGAAAAATTCACGCCGTTGAAATTAACAGTAAAAACATCAAAATGTTATCTGTAAGTATGTTTCTATAAAATAGGTCACATTTTAATGTCCACAAAGTATTCATAAAAAGCCTTCTAATAGCTTCTATGAGGAACACACTCAAATATATAAATCAGCTTTAATGAGCTTCAAGTAATACTAATCCCTACAGTAAGACTATTTTAAGGATGTGAGGGTATAAAGCTGAGAAACCCCCGACGTAGGGTAATAATCTTCTTAAGGACTATGAGAATAAAACAGCCATTCTCAAATCAAAAGACCAAGAGTCAATTTAGATCTCGTCATATTATGCTGTCGTAGAAGAACGAGAGTGGAAGAATGAAATGGGAAAAGAAAGTAGAAACTGGATGGTAAGGGAAATAGTGTCAGTCCTGATCGATTAGAGCCCAGATTGCAAAACAAGGGAGCAATGGGAGTTGACCAATTTCTTGTTCTTTGTTCATTGATGAGCAGCCAATAAAAATGAAACTGAAGATTAAACCAGCAGAGAGTTGTGTCAACATGGTCAATGCAAAAAATCTAGTGAGCTCTGATATATTTATATACCTGGTCTAATCGTATCTACCGGATCATTACCTTGAGATGATACATGGGAATTAAAGCTACACGACCAACTATTTGTTTAAATCAACTGTTCAGCAATTTTTTAAGCAGAAAATATAATTGCGCAAAATTATCAAATATTTTCTCTGGGCAAAATTAATATTTATTGTATACTTTTTTCCATTATTATTGAAATAACGATTAACTCATAGTGGTCACGTGAAATTATATGAATTCTGATATACTATACATAATTCGAATCGAACTGTAACAAGTTTTTCTATGACAAGGAAAACTTGTGCTTTTTCCTCTTTTGGTTGAGATATTAACATTGAATATCTGAATATTGTAGATATGAACTCGCTCAGAAAAGCATTGATTAAACGATAAAGATAGAGCTTTAGAATATTTGGAAACTATAAATGAACTATACCCCTTATTGTGAAAGTACACAGATCAGTACCTCCAGACTTCAAATAAAGTAGGGCTCCTGACACCCCACCTTCATTATATTTACTCTTCATTTCATCCCTCATGTTCTGGTGACATCCCATGATTACAGTTCATCAACCATTTTTGCGTTGCCTTGGTTGAAAATAGCGGATAATTATGTACATATGATTTACAAATTTTCACTCACTTCCGTATGCAGAAATTATAAGCGTGAAAATTTTGATCACACCTGCATCGCCTTGATGTGAAGACAACGTGTGTCCGAGTCAAATTGTCTGGGTAGTTTTAACACCCTGCTGTGCCCAATGTTGGACAAACCATGGATAATGCGCAAATTAAAGGCGGCCGGTTTTGCTATTATTAACATTCTCCATTTCAGTTTCCTAAATCAATGGAGCAACCGAATTCATGAATAGATATTACCCTATTCACCTTTTTGTCTAAGTATATGATCTTTTAAAGAACTCCACAAAGCAGTAGCTCTTGATACAAGTTATAATAAACGTCTCCTACTAGATTCTTATTCTTGGTGAACCATCTTGCATGCACATTATGTCACCTTTATAGTCTAATGAAAAAGGAGTCGTATATATGTGTGATCCCATGTAAGGTCAAAAATCTCTTGAGGAAAAAAGGTGTTGATTCTTTAGATTAATAACTGATGCCACCCATCAAGTTGACGGTGGCCTTTCAAATCGCCTCTGTCTTGATTTTACCCTGTCCATTATATTGCACTCATTGGCTGACCTCAATCTAGATAAACTTTCTGTTAATATTTTCTGGTAAACATACTCTTAAAATGTAGTTCTGTTGAGCATTAACCCATTCTTCCGACTCTGGGTTTGGATATATTGAGGCTGGTTGTCAAATGGCTGTAGGTTATATCTGTTTATCAATAAATATAGTATTCATTATATTAATCAGATGTACAGCTACAGCACCTCGGTTCAACGGATGAAGTTTTTTGTTACTTCAGGTCTTACGGTTAGTAGCTTGCTAGGGCTAGCGGTTTCACTCTATGTCGCGACAGAGCGTCTGACTCAAAATAAACCCACAGCCTTAATGATCCAGCAATAAATATAATTGCATGTCTATTCGTGTGATAAGAGAATCAAAGCTACCTAATCTCTAAACATTTAAGAGATTTTTCTTTTGCCACTACATAACTATTATTATTTATTCCTTTAGTTAGGATAAATCTGAAATATATTAAATGTAATACGCTTTTCTTAAATTTAATTTATTTACAACAAGTATTTTCCCACTTATTCCACCCCAAAATTTTAAATTTCCCTGAGGGAACTTTCTTTGAAGGACGTAAACCCATTTCCAAAAACGAGGAATCGTAAGCATGCAAGCAAACAAGCAAGAAATCACAGATGCGGTTCATTATTGCCTCGATTATTTCCCAACCTAGAAAAATCTCCTTCCTCCTCTTTCTCCCCCTTACCCTTCAATCTGCATGCACACCCATAATCCAGCGGCCATTGTGTAGCATGGCTTTGAAATCCGATTCTTCCTCCTGTTCTCATAGTTTCACAGATGTTTTCATCTGCTGCTACCGCTGATGTTTCTGGAACAGTTTCAGGATAGAAGAGTTCTCTCTCTCCAAGTTTTCTGGCTCCGTAATTCATAATTTCTGCTCCCTTTCTTTAGTTATAACTATCTTAAAATTCCCTGACAATTGAAGTAGACTTAAAGTCACAAATATGTAAATGGAAAACGGAAAAGAAGCTTCCACTTATCTAAAATTTATCTGAAAGCATAACCTTTCTATGACTTACTAATTAAGAAAGTACTTATCGAAATGCACAATAATGTTAGGTAATCAAGAAAGAATCTCGAGGTCAAAAACGAATAGTTTTGTGTAAATAAATATTTCAAGCAATTCTTTTTAAAACCGAAATTAAGAGAAAATCACGTAGGCAACTAATGAAGAATTGATATATAAATAAATATTTAAGATTACCCATTATAAACTTCTATTTGAATCAGAAATCTCCACTTTCAAATTTTATGGATAGTAAAAAATCGACTGTCTCAATAGTTCTCGAGAGATAACGAAAATCGCATTTTCTTCAGTATCATTAATAATTTAATACTAACGTGAACCGTGGCATTTGAGATGCAATGTTTGCTTCCAGTTTCTCTTCTATCGCTTATTATTCCTAATCAAAGGGAATTTCAATGCAAGTTTTATTTAGATTACGTCATTGCATTTCTCAATATATAATGCTATACCAATCATTTATAATTAGGGATTAAATAAAGATGTTGAATTTATGAGATACATACGTCTGGGTCAATGTCTAATATAGAGCGTTAGAGGAGTTGTCGTTGAGATCCGCAGCATTCTATCGAACGCATTTCTGAAATGACGATATTTCTATTTAAACAAAGAACGCAAAACTGCCAATCCCACTGAGCTTACGATGACTTAGCCTTTTTATCAGAACCCTGTTCACGCTCACTCAACAACAATTCTTGTTTCCTTTCCCGATTTCGAATCCTTCTCCTACCCCTCTTCATCCACTCATTTCTTCTTTTCGTCCAAAATGCACATGGTTTTCTCATTAATAGTTTTGTGGGAGAATGGCTAGCACAATTTGATCCGCTTTCTAACGTAGCTTTACTGATGGAATTGACTATCACTTCAAGTGGTAAGCCCATTTTGAAAATGGTGCAATTGATGGAATAAAATTGTAACGTAAACGTGTTTAAACGGTCATTTCGATTGTCTATTGAAACTGTGTAAAATAGACTCTCCAACTGAGCAATCCGCATATATTGCGTAAGAAAAATGTATTTACAAATAATATTTTATGCAGTCGTAATGAACGGTAATAAATGGTGTTTCCTGATTTACCGAATACATTCACTGAGAACATATAGATTCAGTAATTTGACAATTAACTTGGGTAGTATAAGTTTGCTTCGTTGCCTATCCAAAAATGGTTTCCAATATATATTTAAAATGTAGATTATTTTGGTCCTAATACCGCATTTTAATTTAAAAATAAGAATTTTTAAATTTATTTACGTCAGAGTGTTCTTTATTTATAAACACTTGACCGCGTAAACTTATAAGGTGAAAGTCTCCATAAATAAATAAGTTAATATATAAATAAATATATATATGAAACAGTTGAAGTACACTTCTTTAGGAATTAATGTTCACATATTTTAAGAAATTTGGCAAGTTTGATACAAGTTAAGTCCACTTAAAGAGTTAGTGAATTATTGAATACAGTGCAGAAATTTGAGAGAGGAATAACAACTTCATCATTGTTAAGAGCAAGACTATTCTGGTAAGTCATAAAAATATGAGTAAACGATCGCTACTAGAAATTATTAGCCTCAATAATAATAATCACATTTGCCCATGGAAGACGATTTGTCTTGATATTCAGCAGCCTACAGATCTTAATATAGCAGAGCTGAGGTAGCTGAATGTCAATTGCGGAATTTTAACAATTTAAGCGCATTTCTTTTAGAGCCCCGATGCAATTTAAAACATAGAGCACTTTATTAGAAACCCTAAATCTTATCGATCCCCATCATTTGAATAAGTTCTTTTCTCCAAGTTTGGTGAGTAAAGTTGAAAAGTAGTCCTAGTCTATCAGACTGCATATTTAACGGCACTGTCGAGAAAAGAATATAGTCATTTGGAATAAAATGGGATAAACGGACTTGAAGAGAGAAAAAAATATTATAGGTAATTAACAAATCTTTTCCAAAATCCTTCATTTAACAACTTGAAAAATTTATTCTCAAAGACATATCTAATTTAATTTAATAAATATTCCTTGTGTATTGAATCAGTATTTTGGGGAAAAATTATTCGGGAAATAAAATTTAATAGTATTGAATTTAAATTTCATCTACTCTAATGCATTTCAGCATTTATCCTTAAGTTCCTTACTTAAATGGGGCTTCTCTTTATGTAAAGCCTGGAAATATTTCCATTAAAAAGGCGTTTAGTAGCGACAACCTTCGGCATTTGTTGATGTTCGTGCATTAAGGTAAAAGTTAATATGCATTGATTTACCTTCTCCATTTGAATTTGCCGAAATCGATGAATGGTTTTCATGTTTTTATGATGCCCTCAAATAAATACCCTTCCAATTTTGGTAATTCCAGAATTAATTAGTTAAGTTGATCAAATTATCTGTTTGCGTTCTTTATTCTCAAACAAAGTATTTCATTAAAACGATATTTACAAGTATCACCTTCAATAGTCTTAGAAATTTGATATTTTATTAATAAAATATTCAAACATAGGAGGCAGTAAAATTGTACGATAACGTGTAAGGTGGGACAAGTCAGAGTCCGTGTAGCAAAGGATGCTTAAATCAAATTTGAAACTTGAATTAGGTTATACCTTGTCTGCTGACTTAAAAGATATAAGTCACTTCATCTTGTCAAAGTGTTGAAAATTTCAATTCTTACGACTTAAAACCTTGTTTCCAGAGGGAAATTTTCGAAGTTAATAGATCGGCCGACTAAATTGAGTGATAAATCATACGGTTTTGAATCATTTGTCTCTTTTTATTGCCAAAAGCAGCTAGTATTCAGACTAAAATGTTTTTTAACGTAGTGTAACTTATTGAGTAGACTACTACTGAATCCTACTCCCTTTAAGGAAAAATGTCAATCAGCGCTTGAGGGTCCTGGACGTTATTGAAAAACTCAAACAAGCGGCTAAAGGCACGGAATTGTGCCGGACTCCTGATATACGCGTGTTTCCTTCTCTCCATTATCATGTTCAGATGCTAGCATATCACTGAATTATATAATCTTTACTCTTAAAAATTCCTATTCTACTTAAATCACTCGTGGTAAACTTATTTTGATTAAGATTCACCAATGTCTAAAAATTCGTATGCTTTTAAGCAAAGATAGTATTGAAAGGAGTCGGTAATTTATTGCGCACTTTCTAAGTAGATACAACTCATATACTGACAATCTTCCAATCTGCACGATATGAAAATTATAAGCATCCCGTTGTATATTACGAGCTATGGAGAAGTAAAAAATTCTTAATTTTAGCACCAAAATATTTAATGCAGATAATGTTAAAATAATGCACGAGGGCAGAAATATGAATCTAATGAGAGAAGAAAATAATGCAAAGTTATCAAAGATTTCTACTTGGACTTTGGTTATTTCCTTTTCAGTTAATGCATGCAATTAACTCTGCCATTTCTTAAGCTCTTGGAGTCAATACATGACCTCTAGGTAACTGAGCGAGTTAAATGTGTCACTCAACATATTTTCGATTATCTCACGAATTATTAGGAACTTGGTACTTCGGCTTACATTTAAAGTCGAATGTATCTTACTTACCATGTGTAACAAATTCTCAAAACGCAGTTAGGTACCTAACTCGAATAGACGTATTCAGCAACTTCCTGCCTTTTGACCTTTGGGGGCACAATGGGACTGGCATTTTAGAAGCCTGGGATGATGTGTGATAGACGCTTCAGACGCTCGACGGGTAGGGCCCGCAATATTTAAAGCCTATTGATTAAACTGATTAAGTGGTCAAACCATCTTGATAAATTCGATTCTTTGCATGCTTAGTAACAGATTTTCTCATAGAATTTTGGAGCTTAGAATATACCAAATGTACTAAATACTTTTTTGTTATAATCGGCCAACTTTTAAAATGTGTGAAATGACCAGACCGACCATGTCGAACATCAATAAAATGACTTTTGAAAAGTTTTCTGATATAACATATTTATTTAAAATTAAGAATTATCACAGTTTTGAAATCTTTATTATTTTATATCACGATTCTTTTAATGAGTTTAAATTTAATGGGAGTTTACCGGTAGGACATTAAAATGCTGGTGAGCGTCATATTATAACTAAACATTTTCGATCTTATTGCGGTTCTAGCAGAAATATGCGTATTTTGTTAGCATTTTCGCAAACGAAACGTTTGTTTAGATGTGATGATATTCCACTATTATTTGCTACTTTTCTTTATCTAATTAAATGCACCACACCATTCTTTCGAGCTGGACAGAAAAATATATGGCTTTTAGTGTAATACTTACAAAGTATAGAAAATGGTGAAATTGGTCTTGAAGTTAACTATTTCTCTAAAGTATGAGAGTACTATTCTCATTTTAAACTCAACCGTGAAAGTTATGTTGTAATAATTGAATAAATTTAGAATTTCAAGTGCAAATAGTAACGTCTGGATGTGTTTTTATAATCAAAGAACTCATTTCTCTTTCAAACGAGATAAGAATCTTGTCACTTTACACACATAGAATAGATTGAGATCTGAAGATTTGGTAATGGCGTCACCGCTATCTGTATAACTCCAGCCATATTTAGCTGTAATTCTCACATTTATTTTAATTTGGCGCTTTGTTTGAACTTCTTTGTTGAAGATATTCCATGACATTTCAATGTGAGTCAGAAGCTAAGTTTTTAGTAGTAGTAAAAAGTAATTATTTATTATTGTGTATGGCCAAATAATCCATAAAAATCTGAGGCGTTTATCTTATATAAATTTAATAGTAGAATTGATACTTATTGCACATTGATCATTGATAATATAAAAAATCGTTACTTCTTGGTCATCGTTCTATATTGTGTAAATCAAATCTTTTAAGTAGTAGTTGCTTTAACATGCTCTGCACAAATCTAGAGAGCAGAGTTTAATACACCTCACGGAGTTAACTTCTTATACACATCACCCTGAACTGAATCAGTCTTGATTTGATGAAGCAATTTTGTGGAGCTATCGTAGGTTGTTATTCGATAGTTACACTAAAATGGGTTAAAAGAATTTTCACAGACGCGTAGTTAAATAATAACTGTCAACCCTTTATGACATGCATTCATGAGTCTTGATAGTAAAGATGGTTTAAAGAAGCGACTGGATGGATTTGGAAAAATCAAAATACTTCCCGAAATCACTTATTCAATGGCTAATTTAAAATAATTGCATACAAATCCTAAGTTTTTGTGATTTGAATTCAAAATGATGATGTAGTCGGATTTTCAGTGCCAGATGAAAATGATTTCCAGATGCAGCAACATTTTATTATTTCATTTATGTAAATAAGACAAATAAAAATATTATTGATTCTATGAGATCAAGTTAGAAGGTCGTATGTGAATTTGCGAAAATTGGTGTCTTTTTCTAGGTTAGACATGAAAAGTTTCTTGATTGTGGCCACTCTCAAAAGCTCCTTTAAAATGGCCGTTTTTAATTTATTTCTTACTTCGTCAGTAAGCAGTTTTTAGTTCAAATCGCTGCTTATTCTCTTCTCGAATGTACAAGATAAAATGTGTAAACAATTGTAGTATTTAATAGTGAAAATAAATCGGTAAATAAGTTTTGTTATTTCATGAGATTTCCGTACAGTCATGTTATCAGTGTAATTGGTAGCCTTTTTTGTGTATTTTTTGGAATTCCATTAAAAATGGATAATTAATCACCGCAGTTCTAAATGCTTCAGTAAAATCTGCCAAACAAGTCACTTTCAAGTGCATTCTTACTTTAGCAAAAAAAACTTTGATTCATTTTAATGACTCTGACGTATCCATTATAAGTACCAAACACGCTTAAATCAAAATATTTCCACTAAAATATCTGAGTTTGTCTTGAATAAACTTTAGCAGACTTTTTAAAGCAAATTTATTAATCTTATTTTGCCGATCTTATCTGCATAAAATTTTAAATAAAAATTGTTGGCAGGCTAAACCACTCACTTTAATTAATGCGTTACTAAACGCTAAATGTTCTGAATAAAAACTTCCTGTGGAATCTTAGATCAAATTCCTGAAATTCGAACTGTAAGAACTTAAGATATGATGCTGTGAAATATGCTTATTAAATTAATTATGGATAAATAAATGAATCCAGAATTTAAGTAAAGTAAAAAAGAATTTCATGTTCTGACTTCGTTCTTTAATTCCATTCGATTCTCTCTCTGTAATACTTCGAAAACCATTTCGTTTTCATCCAAATTTATGAGATTACCTATGGTTAGATACTGATTGTCATTGGTAATATTAATACCGGTAATATTGAATAAGGATCATATCTTACAACCTTTCGGCGACCCATAATAACAATAAATAAATTCCTACTATGCCAACTTAACCTACTAATGAACCCTTCATAATTATAATAGCAACTGTGATAACAATAATCGAACTCTTGTAGGGACTTGTGTTTCTAAAGTTGAATATCGATCACTTTAGATTCGGAATTGAGGTATTAAAATCAGGATATTTTTTCTAAAATTTGTTTAGTGATGGTCATCGATGGACGTCTTAAATCAGTGGGGACTTCAATATGGTCATTCTTAGAAAGTGCGGACAATGAATTGTGATAATTTAAATATAATATGTATTAACTTCTCCCATAGCTAATCACAATGAACATAATAGATAAAGTTCAGTACAATACTTATTCTCTCCTTTAAGTAATTGCTAAAGTGGAGTAAGTCTTTCCTTGAATTTCCGAACTAGCTTTGGAATCCAGATGAGCATTCATTGAATCGTATTTGCACTGATTTTCTGTTGGTTCATTTGCGAGAACGCATTCTCTGTTGTACTTGCCTGAGTTTCTGCCGACCAAAAATCTATTTCATTACACCTATCCAGTCCGTTCCTGAGATTTGTGGTAAAATTCAAGTTTCCGGCAGTTGCAATTCGACATCTTCAAGTTTCATTCTGTTATGCCAATATATCACTTTGTCATACTTTATTTAAATTAATGAGACATTTATTTTCTCTAGTATTCGATCGTATTCTATTTGATTGTTCCTCAAATACAACATTGATGGTAACAATTTTTCCACCACCCGTAATCGGCTAATCCATATTAGATCAAATACATAAATATAATAAATCTTAATGCAATAATGTAATAAATCTTAAAAATTAAATCTAATTCTTCTAATTAGTCATTAATCAACAGACGTCTTTACCATTATTAATTTCACATAAATATTGTGTCCTTGAATGCGAAAATGTTAGTTTATCTATCCACACAGTATTTTTAAAAAAAGGTTTACCATGAAAAGATTTATAAAATTTCTAACGCGCTCGATCCGCATAATGTCTACCATTCCGCATCTTAGACGTGTAAAATTTAAATAAATAAACTTACAAAATCACATATTATCATGAACTTATTGAATTTTTTAGTAGTTGTGAAAACTAAGGAAACTTTTGCACTTAAGTTAATAAAGTACACTTTAAAATAAGAAGTGACGAGATTGCTGGCCATGATGTTTTTCTGCTTTGCTATCGAGAGAGATGTGTATATTTTAATTGCAAAATAAAGAAAATTTCTTTTCTACAAATTGACCATAAAATACTTGAAGCTCTATGGCTTTAAGTAAAAAGGAGAAAACATATTTCGCTATGAATTATCTTATTTAGTGGGTACTGACATGACATATGCATTACCATTTTTATCCAAGTCAGTGATTATCCGTTCTGACAAACAATCCGAATTAGGTATTGTAAAAAGGGGACAAGATTGATAATTGATAATGGAGATCCTACTTACTTGCTTTCTCTGCGAAAAAAAACTACGTTTGAACCTTAACACCTTCCTTGAACATTATTTGTGTTCGACATGGTCTTATCAGTTTTTATGAGCTATCTGCAGATTTAAAAGTATCATATCCACTGATAAGCTTGGCTAAAACATGTATCGTTCTATCAAGAATAAGTAAAGACATCTTTGATCGCTTTGAAAGTCCTCCTTAGTGGTTTTCCATATTATTGAATTAGTACAAAATATTTGTTTCATTTTTAACTTTACTTATTTTTTTGACATTTGAACAAACAGATATGGACGGAGGTCACATAGCTTTCAATTTAACATTTACTGAAAAGAGAAATGAAAATTTGAGAATCTAGTACTTAAAAGCACAGTTTCTACATGACTACCGGTTTTTGTTTCGCAGCTTTTAACTTTGTTCATTAAAATTTTTTTGGGTCAGCTATGAATCTGATTGGGCAAAATTTGTGCAAGATATTGGCTCTCAAAAGCGAATGTTTGCTTTTATATTTGATGGTGTCGTCACTCTCATTTGCAGAATTATTAAGATACGTAATACAAATTGACGAATTTTTTTCTTCTTACGGTAAATATAACGGGTTGGTTCCAAATTCCATGATTTAGGGCAATAGAACTTGCTAGAATTCGTACAAAGTGAACTTTATTTAAAAACTAAGACCCTCTAGGGCTTTACTTCTGATTTCGCATGATTCATTTTTTCGGACTTCTCTCACCTCTGTTTTGATTTGCTGATATTTTTACGGGCATCAGTTCACTTACGAGTATATCTAATCTAGATGCTTTCCGCTTATTGCTTATTCTTTTTCTGATTGAGACGACTTGAGTAGATTATTAAACTCACTCAATTACCCATTTTTTTCATCTCTTGCTTCGCCTGAGGGCTTTCAAGGCTAGTGTTGGTATTCCAAAAGCAAAGTCCTAATTCAGTTGCATTTTCTTTCAATTTCATCCAATTTCAGATAAAGCACATTTGAATTGAACAGGGTCAAAATATTATGTGATTGCATCACTCCCACCTTTAGAGTTACATTATTAACAACTAACGACTGGCAGCTAACAACAAAAAGATTAGAATACAAGAGTTGTGTAGGCCAAAGCGTATTAAACAAACGACGATGAGGGTTTAGGAGGGTAAGAGAGAGATGAGGGACAGAAGGGATGAGAGGGAAGTGTAGGAGCGGTAATTGACAGACGTGTGCGGAGGTATTTTTCGTAAACAGGGCTTTATATAATCTCATGTAGAAGGAATATTATAAACAGATGAAATGGTTCCAGACATCGCTGTGAGGATGCTGAGCCCTAGCAGCGCTCATTCAAGAACTACTTAATCAGCTTATTCCGATAGTTAAAATAAACCATTTGAGGACACTCGATGATTATTGTCAGGGGACTTGAGGTTACAGTAGGGTCAAGCCCTTCAAACACCACTGTGGGGTCGAGATAATTAGGTTTCAGAGATTAGTGATAACAGATAAAAATTTAGGAAATGCGTAGGGTTTCACCCTTCAAGTACGCCTTTAGGGTTAGTTTTCATCAAAGCGTCGAACACTTCGTCCTATTCTTCTTATTTTATTTTTGCGGTCTATTCTTTCCCTTGACGAAGTATAATAAATTGTAGCTTATGATTTTTTTAAGAGAGCACCTTGTATCAGCTGAATAACTGTAAATTTTATGCATAAATTGGATTTCACAAAATTTTAAGAGGGTATTCTAAAATCTCATGTCATTTCACACAGGTGTTGATCATTTTTCTCCACGACACAATATACCTTAAAGGACGCTGTTTTGCGACATTCTTTTGAATGAGTCTTGTGAGGCCACGTAGACATTTAAAATTATTGATTACTGTTGATATATCTGAAAGATAGTTCTAGATTCACGCAATCCAGGTCATTTAGTTGAATGCGTGATACTCTGCTTTCAGTTTCCGGTAAGTTATTTTCATTAAATTACTTAATAAAAAATAAATTCTGCTCCAATTATTACTTATTCATTTGAATTCACGATTTAATGCTGACTAAGATTTATGTTATTCGAATGCATCCCGTATGATCATGGTACAGGTCTAAATATGTAAATTTAAGACTTTCTGCTAGGAAAGCGGAACTCACAAAGAGTAATTTCCGTATCATAATCGGTTTTCATTTCTTTTGTCTCGAGTCTATTTCCATTTGTCTTCATTCGGAGAAATGAACACAATTTTTCATCCCATTTTATTATATTAGTTCTTAGAGAGGATGTTTGTATAATTGAATTACAAATTTATCGATTGAAGTTTTCATTTGATAAGGTATAATCGATTTGTGAAATAGAAGTTGCGCTATGAACAATCAACCCATTTTTGCGATGATTTAAATAAGAACTACATTTTCAATCTAAATTATATCAGGAAGTTGAAATTAATACTTTTTAGCCAATAACCTTGAAAGTAAAATTTTTCGCTCCTAAGTGGCATTCTTGTATAATAGGTTTTATAAGCATTTACAGGATACTTCTGTTTGATCTTGAATCAGATCAATTATTTTAAAATCAAATATCGCCCTCTTTAATTATTAATATGCATGATAATACCAAAACAAATGCATTGAGTCAAATCAAGGGAAAGTAGATAGATAGAATGAGAAAAAGATTTCAGGACATCAAAACGGCTTTACATTATTTGAAATGTGAATTCATCAATATATCATTTTCAAATGATCAACTATTATGATTTAATCACTATCTTTCCCACTGAGTTTGTGCCCACTTTACCTTGCTTAGTTCCTGTTGGCTCAGACCAGAAAGAAAGGAGAATGAGAAGACAAAAGTGCTATTATTAAATTACGGTTTACTAATTTAACAAAAAACATCTATAGAATTATAAATCTTCTTCAAAAGATTAAAGCACCATTGGATTAATAGCAGTTCTTGTCCAGACTAACTATCAAGAAGTCAAGAACAGCATTGCACCTGCATTTTGTTAAGACGAATATTTATTAAGGCAAATTAGATAGACAAATCAAATAAATATGAAAAGACAGTGAAAAGAAGGTGAAACAACGCTTCACCATGCGCCAGTTGTGCAATATGCAGACCACGTCATCAGTATGCCATTTCAACACTTTAATTATAGGAGGTCATGGCATGATAAAATCAACCACCACTCATCGATTGGTCCATTGTCTGGTTCATCATATTTTGTCACATCGATTAATGAAGTCCAATGGTTGGATCAATCTCATCCCAATCACTATCGGGACAAATCATAGATTATGAATTACATCAAATAAATGTCTAATTATTTGACTAGTCTTGCCGGGTTTAATCTATCTCTCTTGGATCTGAGTAATTGTAGCGAGCTTTGCATAACACAGGACTTAACCACAACTCATAATGAACATGAAATCTACAAGGTATATTAAAGATAGAAATTGAGATTATAACCGATAGGAGGGAGCGGCCTTCTTGCCTCATGATTACATACATCTGTCATGATCGACAGTCAAAAAGATGACTGAATGGCCTGTTTTAGCCGATAGTTGCATTGAACTCCCAGTTCAACTATCCATTGGTCCACTTGGGTGTAGGTGTGTACTTCCGTTTGGCTTGCTAGGTTGAGGGTCTACTTCTAACGTGCTGTGCAGATTACAATGGGCAGTTTAGTTACCACCTGCGGGAATCACTCATTCTGATACTCTGTGATCTTGAGCCACGATTTTCGGCGTCCTTTAACTAATATATGTAACATAAAAGTAGAAATGGCTTTACGACTCCATTTCTGATTTGAATTCATCCACTTTAGAATAAATTACTTCGGCTCCACACTTAAGAATAACTCTCTGTTTAATTTCTTATATTCCAATTTTAATTCTTGAAGAGACTGCAGCTTTACATCACGCCACATTCCTTCATCATTTTTCTTCTTTATTTTATTGACGTTGGTCAATTCTGTTTTTCGCACATGCATATTAATATTCGCCTTGTCCTTTGACCGAGACGGATTTGGCGTTGAATCAATGGGGCCTCGCATTTTTGACAGTCCGCATATACCCTGTCAAACCGCAGTTCAGCATGCTCCTCTATATTTGTTTTGCTCCTCATATTCTATTGAAATGCATTTGATTTGGCTTAAGAGAGAGAGAGAGGGAGGGCGATAAATTAATTTTATTTGAACTATTTATTGGAATAAAGTTCTCTTAATTTATTTAACAGTTAAAGGTTATCCAAATCAATTAAATGTTTTGTTCAGACTAATTGTTAAGATATGACGTATTAACTTGCGACCGCATACCAATATTATAAATAAAACAAATTAATGTGAAAGGGTATAATAGTCAATTAGAGAACCAAAAAGATAGAAATATACTTCAAGAAGAACAAATGGTAAAGGACGAGAGGAAGTAACTGCCTTACCACTATGGCCACTAACCATAAAATACCTTGTGAAGTGAGGCCAATAATCCCGCAACTAATGCGCTACTATTTCTGCTCAACTGTGATGCGATGATTTGGTTAGTCAGGGAGTCAGTAATGTCCAATCTCAAATATAATTTTTTAAATTCGGCTTAAAAAATTATTTCAAAATTCCGGCTCTATTATAACTGTCATTGTTAACAAAGAGAGAAAATTAATATTAAATTATACCATTACTAAATCGACTGTTTAAGATGCCAACCAGTTAATTAAATTGAAATAAAGAATTTCCCATATCTAGACTCAAGACAGTCTATCATCATTTTCTCTCTAGATTTTATTCAAATCTTTCTCCTTATCAATAAGTTGGGTTCCACAATAAATGAAAGTGCAGGAAGAGAGGAAAATTTTTAACAGATTCCTCGAAATGAGTAGTAGTAGAATAAGTATTTTTAATGGAGAAAAATCGAACTTTGTAAATTTTTGCAATTACTATTTTTACACTTATCTAAAATGATTATCTAGGTTCATTTTTTTAGAGATTTATTCTCTTACACGTCTTTATTTATTATATGCTTGCTTTATTACCAATAAGCATTCGGGTACATGGGAGTACTGCTATAAACGTATTTCCCTCCTTTTGATGAAGCCACAATTTTCCTAATTTTATCAGCTAATGTATGAACTGCTATTAGAGCAATTTGAGTAAATTCCTACCCAAATTATAACCTTTTTTAGCTTGTTGGGTTGTAGTTGCCGTAGCAACCTAAAGTGAAAAAAAACACCTCGTTTCGGGACTATACTGGTTGATTTCCAAGTATTGTTAGAAGAGATTCGCCTACAATTCATCATAATTTCTTTATGCCACCTAGGGGTATTGAAAAAACTCTCCATTAAGGATGCAAAAATGGGAGGGAAGAACATAAGAAAAAACATTATATTGATGCCTATCAGTTGTAGCCAATTAAAAATTTCTGACTTTTTAAATTTTGTTTTAGGAGAGAACAGGTTGTAAAATAGACCAATCCTTGAATATTTATCTATTTAACATTTTAGCAGTCCATCGTTTACCTGTGGGGAGATGGATACGCTTGATTTGCAATAAATTTTGATATGAAAGCCTTCATAACTCAAGATAGGTGAGAAAAATATCTTCGGTTGGACTTTATCAAAAAAGATAATAGTATGATAATGAAAAGGGTTGGTATATATTTTTTAATTTAGTAAACTCTCAGACAGACCGCAATTTGAAAGCACACATTTGAAATCAATCAGGTTTAAAATATTGAATGATGATTCCGTTTCCATCTTTAAAGCTAATTTAACACATGAAGAATAGTTGAAATGCTACCATATCTTAGATATATTTGATTTAGACTAGCCAAAAATCCGGGGGTCAGGCCAACAGCCCTCTAACTCTAAAGATGAGAATGGCACTATATTCGATCATATTACTATGCTTTCTGCCATAGGCAGTAGGTGTCTATCAATACCTGGCGATTAGAAATGATTGGCTGGCCATATGATCTCGACTACAGTGGCCATATGTGGTACGGCTTTGTAAGTGTGTAATCGGGCATGTATACCCAAACAGATGCCAGTAATTACGCCGAGACATCGACGAAGAAACATGACTTTTATCGAAAGAAGAAATATTTTTGTATAAACCTAATTTACACACCAAAAAACTGTGGTAGCCTTCAGACCACCTTCATACTGATCTGGTGACATGAGCGACTTGATTTCTACCAACTATTTGATCAGTATGGCCCCGTTTACATAACGTGATTACGCTCTTAGACGGATTTAAACCTAGATCTTGCGTTTTTATCAACTAACTATCAATAAAACAATTTGCAGCAAAAAACAGTGCCACTTAATTCTACAAGGGCTGAATTTTATGACAACAGAGATCAATTGCAACTTGAGTTGAACATAATTTCTCAAAATCTTTCGGTATAAACCTTTTTCCTTTCACTAAAAGTTTTATTTATATCCCTCTATAAATCATTTAATCACTGAGGCCTTTATACAAAAAAAGTAAATAAGCGAACAATTTATAAACTGATTCGATAAGAAAGGCTGAATTACCATAGAAAAATTATCCATACCTTTTATTTATTTTGCATGAATAGGAGTGCTTTGAAATCATTACATCACCCTGACTAATCTACATGGAATGTACTGATTCTTGTCATTCGCTTGTAGGGCTCCTATATTGGGCACAAATTTTCATCCTCTTTCATCTTCACCCTATTTTAGACTATTTATAGTTACAGGTCATGGATATAAAGCATTTCAAACGAGATGTTATAGATGGTAGGAAAGAGATGTTGTTAGGAGAGAAAGATGAATACTATTGGAGCCATTCTTGATTGATGGGGTGTAGTTGATTATAATCTGATTCTCCATCGAAATTATGATAAGATTAGATAGGCAATTAAGAGAATATTCATTCGAAATTTTAGCTCCCTTCTTTTCATCCGAATTTCATTTTCAACTTAGGATGTTTAACTTCCACGTTTGAGGAGTAGCATGCATTGAGATTTACGCAAGTTCTCCCTTTGTTAACACTGGATGATATCACGTTAATTTCCACTGTGTTTTGAAGAAACATACATTTCATAGTGTTTTTTTTTAATTATGTAAAAAAACAGGTCTTGAGTACTATAACCACAATCGGTCTAGATCCAATAAAAATGTCTAAGGTGGTGTTTGAAGTTCATAACCGTCAATATGGTATGTTAATTCAAGAATGCTAATTTATAAGGGTAAAATCCTTTTGTTGGACCGATGGTGGGTTTGTCCCTACTATTAATACATCAAGAGCAACATGTACTGATAAGACTGACTTCCGACTTGGTGATTAACTGCGGAAATTGAGTTCCTCATCTCGAAATAAAGTATAGTCTATGCAGTCTTTTGGTGACCTATCAAATAATAGGGCAGATGCTTTGTTACTTTGTGAATAGAGTGAGCAATACTACGTACAACTCCACCACTTTTGGCTTAAAATTTTCCCTTCAGATAAATGCGTGTGAAGAAGAAATTGCCCATGCAATCACTCTCTTTATTCTTTACGCTGCTGGATGTATACTTGCATATAGATATTCCAAACGCAAGGAAATTCATCGAATATAGAGAATATGTTTGTGACTGTGAACTGAACGTTACAAGCCAGAGCTGGAAAAATATATCAAAGTAGAAATAGACTGTTGTAAGGCCTCGTTGAGCCCCCTCTTTAATCCAATAGAATTCTCAAGCTATGTCTCCTTTTTCTAATCCGTAAATTCAATAGGATCTTTAAAATAAATGAACTTAGTATTGATAAGTAATGATTATTAATACTAGTAATGTACGACTAATGATACATATTAACACTAGTGTTTGGAGATGCGTGACGATCGCTAGACAGTCAGGCATACTAATTTTGCGAGAATTTCTTGCTTTCAGAATCAGAGTATTTCAATAAACCGGGTTAAAATAGTTTTGCATGGATCATTCATTGAACGACTCATTTTTTAGAGCTGGTAACTCACACATATCTAAGAAACGAGGTGGATTATGAATAAAATAAAAGTCTAAACTTTAATTAAAAATATGAATTTTAATATTTTATGGAAAGAAGTTTAGGCGATTTTTCCTAACTCCAAGTGGCCAGACAACACGAATTCCAATATATTTGTTACCGGATTTCAAGTTCACGTTAACAAAAGAAACTTCTTACAAATTTTGGGGCAATAAAGGTTATCAGTCCTAGTATGACGTTAGAAATACTCAAATATAAGTTAATGAGGTCATCAGCCGGAAAAATTTCAACTCATATTAATTGAAATTGATTAATTGTAAACTCATAATAATTTCCTTTATTACATACACATTTTTCGCTCATATTAAAGGAAAAAATTTTTATAGATTCAATTAATAAAAGTTGTAGATTAAAAGTTTTAATCTAATTCAAATTCAACGGCTTAAATCTGCTTTTTCTTTAAACTTTAGTAAATGTTTATATATTTTCCCAAGTAATTTCTCTGAGTAATAAATATTTTCTTCATTCGCTAAAGATAAATGACTGTGTTATTTAATCATTTCCACTGTCTTTAGCCGTCTTTTCGTCCACCGTACTATTTATTCCAAACTTATATGCTCATTTTAGT
This sequence comes from Hymenolepis diminuta, assembly GCA_900708905.1. Classification (NCBI taxonomy): domain Eukaryota; kingdom Metazoa; phylum Platyhelminthes; class Cestoda; order Cyclophyllidea; family Hymenolepididae; genus Hymenolepis; species Hymenolepis diminuta. The sequence goes on along the minus strand of CAADRB010000015.1, from coordinate 208,184 downwards.
ACATTTAATCGTTCCTTACTCCTGACGGTATGAAGCTTGGACTATGGAGCAAAGATGTACTCATCGATCCGATTGAAATGAGTGAGTCCAATAACCTTCAAATCTAAAATCAACAAAACAAATTAAATTTTCTTTTAAGCTTGCTTGCCCTTGTTTTAAACTAGAGTTGGAAGTTTTATGTATTATGACTACGCAAATTTAAACGTGAATGAGTCGACCGTAGACAAAGAACTATGATTTTCATTAATCCGAATTCACCAGTCAGGCATCGTACTTTCCAATTCAATTTGGGAATTCAAGATCTTGTGTAATTGTTACTTAATTATACTTAAAATTAAGCTTTATTAAAAATGGAGTACTATTAAATATCCGGAACCACTAAGGTTATAGTGACAAGGCGATATCACTCACAAACATTTTCATAGAACTATTTATTTTTAATTAAAAATGCTCAAATGTCACTTACATTAAATATTCTTCTCTGGTTTTATTTTCTCCTGATCAAATCCATCTATGGTACGCTCATTTGACCAAACGAATTTATAATCAAATTAAATAAGAATAAAGCTCATCATAACTCCAGATGTTTTTTACTTACTATTATTATTCACAATAAGAAAAAATAGTTTATAAGTATGAGAGGCAACTAAAGGCGTTCACAGAAAGGGGGGGGGGGATGAAAAAGATGCTGAGAGCCTCGACCAGGTATTATGAGATTTTTTGTTCCTCATTGTAATGTTATTAAGTTCATCAAATCCAAATGTATGATTTAGTAGGGAATGATAATATTAATTGAACGCAGGTAAGCAGATTTTAAATTAGGGAATGTTGGTCCAAAGACTAATGATTTCTACAAGTTGCAATTTGTGACTAGTTTTCTTTAATGTTTGAACACTTGGAAGTGATATGTTCAGTTAATAATCAGCTATAAAGATGTCTGAGTGAGAGTTGCAATATATATTAGTTACTAAGTGTAAAAGTTTGTAGTTGTCTTATTTTTTCCTTATCCCTTTTTTATATTTTTGGTAAAAGAATAGATACATGCGTAATTGACCAAGTTTTAAAAAAGATGGATACTCGAGCCATCTTCGAAGTCTTAGAGCTGATGCAGAAAAACAATGTATCTCAACTATCTTAATTTTTTTTGTAAATTTAAATAATTAATTTAAATCCGCGAGATTTTAATTGCGTTAATACTGACCTTGTTATAAACCCGCCTCTGTGTTTTTATTGCTAAAATGAACTTTTTGATTTTCAATTCACAGCTTGAATGCTATTGTATTTGATAAAATAAACCGTATATTTCTTCACTCTATTTTGTTATAGTATCTTTACATTAGCAGCTCTAGTGACGGAATTTTGGATAAATGTATCATTTGGCGTCATGATCCTATTTCTTTAGGTTAAAATTTATTAAACTCTTTCTCATTTTGCATTTTTTGAAATTTTCCCTATCTCCTCATTATGTAATGATTTTTTTAATATCTGAAAAAAGAATTCTCCTGGAATCTGAAATCGTTGCTTCGCTTTTTTGACGCTTCGATTTCCATCACTTTGAAAAGATAAACCCATTTTTGAAGCACACCAAAGACAAATGAAACCAACGAAATGTATTATAAAATGCTTCAAATGTTGAGGAAGATAATGTGGTAAGTCCTGTAAGTAATTATGTTACGTTAAGACAAATAATTAAATCACAGAGTTTTGCATGTGATTTTCCACCTTTGTTTTGTTAAAAGGCAATGAATGGTTTGCTCAATGGAAATGTTAAGATCCCTTTGATGAAAATCATCAGGGGCTCTTTCCATAAATATTTACAATATTCTAATTAATGATTGGCTTCAGACGTATCTAAAACTTTTGAATGAGTGCAGCTTTGATGGCACAAATAGACGTAAACATAAGATATGATGATTGATTTGGAATGGTGTACATGTGTACAAAATAAATTAAGAATCTCAGGTATTTATTTAGATATTACATATATTATATCTTTCGTTAAAAAAGAAGAACAAAGAAAGATCTACCAATTATAGAGGAACAGAAATTTGAAATAGGATGCGAGCATAATCTTAAGAGTTGGTTTCTATTTAAACTCGAGATGTTTCTAGTCTCTTTTCTCCATCCTGACAGTTACCTCTGCAATAGCCAAACTATTCCCACTGTCAACTATTTGTTTATTCTCTTAGACGGAATCAGTCTGCTTATATCGATCAAAGCGCACGTTCCAGTAAGTCCAAAGAAATGTCAGTCTCACGACTCAACAAACTCGGAGTTCTATATAGCAATAATTCAGTAGAAATTTTTAATCAATTTTTTATTACTTATCAACTGTTTTCATAATTTAATTTATCTTTTAAACTATAGAATGTGAAAAATATTTTTCAAGCTCTTTTATTGATCACGTGCTCTTGTAAATTTATAACGTTAGAGTGAAAAATCGTCTCACTGACAGTAAATGAAACAAGCATTATTAATTTCTTTAGTAGAGTCTCCTTGTCAATACTTTCTCATAAGCGCTTCCTCCTTTATCATCAGCGGATATCCGCTTAAAGGTGCATTAATTCACACACAAGAAAGGTATTTCAAAGAACTTAAAAGCATATCTCCAGATCTCTCTTTTTAAGGAGCATTAAAACTTTTCTATGCTACATGATTTGTATGTCGAGAGTATTGATTCTTTCTGCTGGCGTATTATTACGTCAGTCACCTCAACTTTCACAAAGTTGAGCGAGAAAGTGTCATTGAAAATATAAAAGGAAGTGGCCTGAATAGTTTGCTTAGTTAAATCAAATTGGTGATAAATATGGTTAATAGAATCGATTTAGAGTTGTAATTTATCCGAATCCCTTTAATTATTCCTTTAATTTGATAATTATTTGAAAAAATATGTAAATTATTTTCGCATAAATTGGGATGAACAAAAAACTGAGATTAATTGAAATGTGTTTTAAAAGAGTTTCGTGAAATGATGCCCTTTGAACAATGGGTTTTTGGATTTAATTTGATGTTAAAGTACGAAAACGAAAACTGAGAGATTATTGTTGGTGTAGCAGCCACTATGCACGTGTTTCAAGTGGGAAATCATTAGTTGTAGGCTCTTGGCAAAAGAGCGCAATTTGAATCCAAATTAGAAAAGTCCATTTTGCTCTTGCTAACACACGAAACACAATTATAAAGAGTACAATTAAACGACAATTGCTTCGATTTTCGGCTTCACTGACGCTTCATAAATGTGCCGAGAGTGAGAGTACACTAAGGAACAAACTTTGATGATTGTAAAGATAGCATCTTGTGCTAAATTATATGCGAAAAGAGGTGTTGAAGTTGAGCTAATAACCGACAGCTAGCGACAAAAAAACAAAGTGAGACACAGAAGACAAAGAATGTTGTTCGGCCAAAATGTATTGATAAAGCGTCAATTAGGAGATTCAAGTGTGTAAGATAAGTAGCGAATGTACAAAGGGAGAAACGTAGGAGTAGGTATATCAAAAAAGTCGTTCATTTCATTGTTGTGTATTTGTACCGATGAAATATATACATTATCACGAAAGCAGCGAGTACAAATCTTTCATCAATATTCTCCAAACGAAACATTTGAAAATAGTTCAAGCAAACGCACAAAAAAAATTGAATTGTTATCAAAACGAATAAAACACATTTTGCATAAAAGAAATTTAAGAAACTTTTGGAAATCCTTCAGGGGTAACTACGAAACTGCATAAAACCTTGTCATGGTGATAAGAAATATTTAAAGGTATTATGAAAGACGGAAGAGAAACGCAGACACTTTGATTATTTCAAAGCCAGGCGCCGTAGGGATTCTGATAAATTGATCTACCTTTATCCAAAATTGCTCTGAAACTCCTAGATTTTTCTACCCTTCTTTCGTTTGGATATCATCTAAAGAGTTGTGCTTTTCGGAGGATAAAACTAACTAGATCATCACTCCAAGGTATGTACGCATTGAAAGGAATGCCGAACTGCACCGTTCGATCAATCGAATAGTGAATGAATACCACCTTTAAAAACTTTGTTCGAATTTTAAAATACAAATCGGCAAGAGAATTTAATTTATTATGAATTCAAACAAAAATACGTTTATTATTATATCATGTGTTTTGGTAAGTGTTTTTAATTCAATTATTTTATTTTCATCCTAAACTTTACATTCGTGATTGAAGTGGATAGTTCTCGTTGATTGAATTACTAATGAAAAAATAAATTAATAAATATGACTTCATTTTAATTCTTTAAACATTTAATTAAACTTACTTTCAAATGAGTCTCCGCTGGAAGTTTTTGTGATTTATTAGTGCACTACCTGAAATCCGGGAAAATCCAATTAATATTGCACAAAGTAAGAGGAAATCTCCTGTTTAATGCGACAGTTTTTCATCCGAAGCCCATTTCATTTAGACTGCTTTCATATATTAGATCAAAATTTTTAATGATAATACTAAGAACAGTTATTTATTTATCATAGTTACATTAAGAGACCACATAATGAAATTGGAAGACTCGAGTCTTAAGATCAAAATTCATATAGATTCATATTTGTGGGACCCCAAGAAGTGTAAGGTTTGATATTTGTTTAAATCATTGGCTAACAATTTCCCCTCATTAAATAAATTTCACAATTTAAACGTCAGTTCGAGTTCATCTGATAACGGAAAAAATCCTACTGTAAGTTTATAATGCTAAAAAATTATTTTTTATAACTTTAAAATTACAGATGACAGGAAGTTGAAGGACGTAATAAATGTTAGTTTTCAAGAACAACTGTTTACATTCATTTGAGTTTAATAAAGTTAACCAGCTGCAGAAGAAATAGCACACCCAAGATGAAAAGATTGGATTGTGGCGTCATTGCCGTTTTTGAAGTTGCAGAGCCATTAGTTGGTAATAGGATGTTCTCTTCAAATGGTCAGATTTTGCATGATTTCAATGTAGTAGGAGTTGGTGAGGCTAATAAAGACTGTGAACCCTAATGTAAATGTTTAATTATTTGTTGCAGCGCCTCAGACAACTAATAAGAAGCATTCATGTGGAGACACCAGTGAGCGGGCATTAATGTCGACACTTGAGGAATAAGCATATATCTATTAATCTTTTCAAAGTTGATATTTCAGCCACCTTGAAGCAGCTGTGGTAATAAAAATAACATGAATTATCTTTCATACATAGAGCTTGGATAAAGTAATCGTTGTTAAATCCGCACCAAAGTGAGACAATCTTTTATTTTTACTTGAATCTTGTACAATATAAATTTAATACATAGAAGAATATTGCCTGGAGAAAAGAGCAAGAAAAGCTTTTGTATTTTGCAATTCTGCTTCATATCTATGAGAATCATCATGCATTTATTACAGAAAATCTTAAAATCTCTCAAGTACGTGATCTTGTACTTAAATTTCAGTCTTTTCCAGTAGTTGGCATTCAATTTGCCTAAGCTAAATTATTCCTCATCCTGAACTACGATACTTGAAAACTTTGGGATGCAAATAATGCGAATGAAAATAAGGAAGAGTAATTAAATTTTGGTTAATGACATGGTAGATTTTATTACAGGAATTAAATAAGTAACAGGCACCGTAGACCATTATTTAGTTTACATAATATAATTTTAACCACTTAATGGTGAATTGAAATTGAAGTGAAATTTTACTTTCTTTTTAGAACTAAGTAATTTGAATTAACTCAGGAGATTGATAGAAAGGATAGGAAAGAATGAAACTATACTGTTGATAAATGTAAGACAGTGTTCTTTAAGAAATATTAATTGAATACTGGGGCTTTACCTCACAATTGTGCTAAATGCTTAATATTTCTCACTAGACAAGACACTGAGATATTGTAAATGGAAAAATTTGACTTAGAATGGATTCTACTATTGCGTAATTCTAGTAAGAAAAGTTCACCTTTTCTTTCATCCGTGTCTATGTTTCGGAATTTACCTATGATGAAAGTTGTGACCAAGAATTTGATGCCGATGATTTAATTAAAAGTCAAGACACCTTCTTAAAATATATTTAATGGAAGGTATGCTTTCAGAAAATCCTCCTACATCAACTCTCTTGTCTACAACTTCTCCCGCCCCAAATTATATCCATCTCTTCTTTGACAATAACTTCCCAAATCAGCTTCAATTCTGTTGAGGCACAGGATTAGTGTTTATTCCTACTGATTAAAATACTCGTTGTATTGAGCTACTAAACGTGAATTTTAGGATATCTAAAGCCCTCAGACCGCCAGTCCCAGTTCACCCAAGGTAAAAAGACGGAGAAGTAATTGAACGTAAAGAAAGGACATGTACTTGTGAGTCAGTTTGACATGACCTTGGGAAGCAGTTCATTATCAGAGGGGGACAAAAAACGCTTCAATTAGTATGAAGATAATGTGCGTCCTTGTCAATATACAGGACAGGATGGAGGAGGAGAAACACCGTTAATCTCCAGTATTTCACTACCTTCTGTTTTTAAAGATCTCGCTTACTCTTCCTCCCTCTTTTACTTTCCTTTAAACGTATGGTTCATATTTTAACCGTTGTCTTCTTTTTAGACTTTGTAGCTCTACACTTGCGACCCTAGACTTAGACAAATGTATATATTGCATTTGAAATTTCCATTTTCAATTGCGAGTCACTTATTTTATCAAATCTGAACATGCGTTTTATCTATGTATTATATAGTTTAAGGAAAAAGAATTTTGGCTGAACTGAACCGACCGTTAATGAGGACATCGCTGAGCCCTCTCTATTACTGCGCCAAAAGATGTGAAAATGTGAGAGAAAATTCGGCTCTCAGAAGTTTGAAATTCCACTCCTAATGGGGCATGCGGGGCAACGAGTTATTTTGCGGTTCCGCCCCTCCACCCGAGTCGAGCCAAGTGTCAAGTTTCTACACGGTGCGTATTACCTCTTCTTTGGTAGCAAGTGAAAATAAATCCTTCTCAAACTGCACAAATTGTGTGGTCCGACAATTGGTTTTAGATTGAGTGAATAAGTTTGAGCCATTCACGAAAACAAAAATTAATAAATATAAAGCATTTATCCATAAGATGCATGCATTCACAAATCTTATATTTGAACTTGGAATGATCTAAAAGTTTCATATTAATGAAGGGATCTAAATTTTACATTAAATTCACGGCATTAGTATGTGTTAGCCATCCGTCAAAGAATGTGGAGCAGTAAAAATATCATTGCTGATTTAAATTTATTTTGCCATTTAATATGAGAAAAACCAAGAATTTTCACTACACTGAACAAAATTCCTAAGATTCCGATGTCAGAGTTCGCCTCTCAGCCACTGAAACATTTTATTTCTCTTTGACTATCTTCAAACTGGAACTGATGTCTCTATACTGTTAATTACTGGCTAAACAGATAAGCAAGTTATAGTAGAAGACGCACTTTCTTATCCTACTGAATATAAACAAACTAAGCTATAATAGACCTCTTTAGACAACTGGCAATATTTTAGTGGCAATACGGATTGTTGCAGTGACTTCTAACTGTTTGAAGTCGCAATATTATAAAAAACGCTGACAACTCAGAAAAAAGCGATTCTCACAGGTGCTATCTAAGTTACCCAGCCTTCTTACCAATAATATTAAAGCAGGCTGCTCTTGATAGGTCAGACATAACTGTTATGTTTTTGGCAATAAGTTGACATTCAATTGTCTTTTGTATGAAAAAACTTTATACAAAAAATAAATTGCCCTACACAGATGAATGAAGTGTCTTGGAAACGCAACGCCACTGTATTCTCTCATAAAGCATATCAGCAGAAACTGGGATTTTAACTCACTCCATGTAGGATGTCGATCA
>CAADRB010000015.1:167742-199855 GCA_900708905.1 Hymenolepis diminuta | reverse complement strand
AAAATAAAAATACTTAGAATCCATTGGAAAGTGGAGCTAAGAAGCCGCCAAGAGGGATAATGTAAACTTGCTGAATTGTTGTCCTGCCAGTACTTAATGAACATCATTTCTACAAGAGAAGGTAGGAGACATAGCCGACTACCTATTTTTGAAAAATCTCGAAAAACGTCAACTTCATTTACGGTTGGCAAAGGTTATTGAAATAGTTAAATAACTTGAAGTGTGGTGGATGAGTTCAAGTAAGTGGATCGAAGTTTAATTTTCATATGGTGGATATTTTTAAGGGTGAAAATTTTATTTAAATATAAAAATTAAATCAACAAGAATTCAATTAAGCAATACTATGATTATAAATATTTAACTTAACTGCCTAATTTAATTTTCACATGCTCAGTAAAGGCGTATCAAAGTAAATTTTACGTAGCGTAGTTAAGATACGAAGCAATATTCTTACCATTTAAGTTTATTAGTATTTTATTTTTGAAATCTTTGTTAAGTTACTTGACTCATAGAAAACAAATAATTAAATTAATAACTTTCTTTTAATTCAGGTTAGAAGAAAGCCATAAACTTGTTCAAATTTAATCTCAACCTCTCTTCCTCTCTTGGGAAATATCGCATCTAGGCAACAGCATTTCAACTAGCGTTCGAGAGAAGAGGTCAAGCAACTCTCCAAGTGTAATTAAAAACTCACATGCTGATGTGTTTAATTGAAACTTTAGGTCATATCCATCCGCCCACCCATCTGTTTTATTGACCTCTAGGGAGGGAAAGACTTCACCCAAGAAAGTAATAAATCTGTGTGTGTGATTTTGGGTTAACTTTGTTGCATCAGTTGGGGGTTTCACAGTCAGTGTCCGAAAATTCAGACCATATTGGCGTTTCCACGCTAGTCAACGTCTGTTTCTGACTATTTGCAGGTGGTCAGGGGAGGGATTACTGCAAGGAATATATGTGGCGTTATTAATCATAACGCAATGGGTTGTGTTTAGGACAGTTAAGAGATAGTGATTGCAAACTATATCTAGAAGTCTATAAATTGGGTGATTTTCAAAGGAATTGAAATGTCTAGTCATCCTTCATGGGAATGCAATTATAGTCGGTTAGTCATTCTATCTCTGCATACAGGTGTGTAGTTTCAAACGCTTTCAATCTTCAAGATGAAATGTAAAAAGTATAACTGGTCCTATTTTCCTTGTGAACTTTAAAGAAAGCACTCGTATTCGCGCAATAAATCTTGATGTTAGAGTCATGGTTAGAAAACAGTTTAATTAAATAATATGAACTCAGAGAGACCAAGGCAGGACAGAAATGATAGAATAGATCGTAGCCCCTCTAAACTTTGTGGACCCAGCTATTTCAAGACAGAAATGAGACGCGGTGACAGAAAGATTTTAAGGAAAATCAGAGAGGAGGCATCAATCAGGCAACTATTAAGCTAAATAAGTTAGATAAAAGGGGAATCAACAAAGAACTTTAAAGCCAAGTCATGGAGAGAGCAGCGCGAAGAAGATAGAAAAGTAAATTGACAAGAATTTTTGTAATTTGTGCTATTAAAATACAAAATAAAGGATAAACCGTTCAAACTTTCTCCCCAGATTTTGCAAATTATAAAAAATACTTCCGACTTTCAGAACCTAGTTTTTCGAGTGTAACATGATCTATAAGATTTAACGAAATGTAGGTTTGAGCTGTTCTAATTGTCAAATAACGGTTTTTATTGGTTGTTCATTAGACGAAAAAAATCAACTCAACTCAGCCTATCGCATGTAGGCCTTAACAGCATGATCATGTTTTCATTCAAGCTGCTTTGACGCTTGTCCTCGTCCCTCTTTTACTCTTTCTCATTCCTTTAATGGTTCTCTGATATTAATTTTCCGATTTGAGAAAACTGGTATATCCTCCTAGTCTTTGGGAGTTACTTTTATAATGGTACAATTCCAGGACCAGCTCGATCAGAATCGTAAAGAAATTTCCTTCCATTTTTATAATTACATAGTTAAATTACAGATGGAAAGATGACCAAGAACTGCCATACAAGACTTTAGGCAAAATGAAGTGCTTTTGTAACGGGGTGCGGAGCGATATGTGAAACTGAGGCCACCCATATGTATACCAGAAATAAAAAAACACGTGCATCCAAATTTTTTCACATTTCATTATTTTAAATAAAACCTGCTTAATTAACAAATTACTTAATTTTAAAGCAGGGAGTCTTTCTCAGACACTTTGCTTGCATCAAGATAATGTGCATATAATCGGGTTTTTAAATTTGACATATGCGAGTTTGTAAAAGATAGCGAGAGAAAGTTTCTAACTGAATTTCTTATATTCTCCAGAAGAATAACATATAACTGAAATTATCTGGAACCGCCATTTCGAAGTTAGAATTTTACCACCTTGGGAAGAGGGTCATAATGAATGTTCATGAGTGATGGATAAATCAGATACATGCCCCGCCAAGTTGGTTTGACCTCATAAAAATAACCTCACTTTGATGAATCATTAATTTTTGGCCTGCTGTAACTCCCTAAAGGTTTATCAGTGTTAGCGACCACCCGGGATGGCTATTTTGTGAACATTCGCATCTGCAATAATCATCTTATGAGCAATCAGATAATTTTTATTTAAACCATTGGAAAAAAGTTTACCTAATTGTAAAATTCAAATCAGTAAAGCATTTAAGTGAGCTGAGCAACACACCCATCCACTGGAAAACACAAATTAAAGCATTTATTTTTGAAGGTATATCTTGAAATCATAATCACTCGAAGACAGCTTAAGAAAGGCGTTTTTCAACACCCAATTTGACTAGAGGAGTATCACCATGGAGTTTGCTCGTTAAGAAGCACTTGTCATGTTGAGAACTTTTCACATTTGAATACAATGGAAACTAACCGCAATTATTTGTGTGAAATCAGGCAACTCATTGTAAATTTTAACTTTGAGACTGGGAGTTTTCGTGTATTGGAATGAAATACTGATATTTTTGCACAAACCCAAAGAGATACTAAAAATAAAGATGGCGAAGGTAATTGTTTAAAAAATCTATTTATTAGAAATGATCCGAAGGCAGAGGACTTTATTATCAACCTATAAATTCGCATATTTTTGATTATCTATGTTATTGGGATAAATCATCTTTGAATAGGCAAAAGACACCATTGTCTAACTGAAAAAAGGTTTTGTATGCTTACGAATGACGTTCTACATCAATTAACCTTCAATGTATTTTAATCTGAATGTTCAAAGAGATTGGTTCTCTCCAGTGAAATTCAAACCATTTATCAGAAGCCAACTGTCACTAATATAATTGGAAACAAATTATCTTTGATAATTTCATTAATTTTTGTAGCAAGAATTTTAGGTGCATTTTTGTCAGATCCAATGCTTTAAAAAATTGACTTGTGTATCCTCGAAATGCCAAAACCTGAGTAAATGATCAGCAGTAATGCCGATAAGTACAATAAACATAAAGAAATATATAAAAAACTCATCTGGAGTTAATTTTTGAGAGTCTAACTGTGCTAAACGCATCTAAGTAGTTATTTGAAAAGAAAATCTATCAAGATGATATGATTGACCACTCAATAAAATTTCCTGGCCACAAAGCTCTAAATACCATAGAGACTAATTCATCCAAGAATCAAGTGGTCATGTCTTGAACAAGACGAGGTAAGTAAAGCTTGAAGAACCTGGTGAATCTAAAATTTAAAAAAACAATAAATGTCTGATGCACTCTCTTTCTTAGCCTCTTTTCTATCTGCCCAACCTTTCTTAACTACTTCTTAGTCTATCATACGGTTCTCATGTTTTCTACGTTTTACTATCATTACAACTCAAAATTTCGCTTTATTGTCGTCATTAATAATCACTATAGTGATGACTGCGACATACATCTCCACAAAATGATCTATTTTAAATAAAAAAGGAGCATTGACGAATGATCGTAAGATAGAAAAACAAGTGACCCTAACGGAGAAAAAAGAACCACGAGCAACGAACTACTGGTTTGCATTAAAAGGATTCACACAAAATGGAAATCTTATTTAAAGCGATCAGGATAACATTCTACTTCGAATGCTCGGTGTTTCTAAGGTACTATTACATGTAAAAAGTTATGAAGCAGAAAGAAACTGGATCTGCCAAATTTTTGAATTTTCTGTAGCCTTAGTCATTACATCGTGTTATTTAACCAACAAAAATTGTCAGTTGATTCTCATGTTAAGTATGCGGTATGGACACAAATAGAGGTATAATGTAAAGAATCATGTCTTGAACACTAAGAGTATTTCAGGAGGTAAAACTGCAACTTGTGCCTCCTTGTCCTTAACATCTTCAGGACATTTAAAGAGTTCAAGGCAATCGGGGAACATTTGGTACTGATATTCAAGGGCGGAGGCGGGAATCCCCTAGTAGTGTCATATTCACATATTTCGCTATCACCTCTAATTTGACTGGTGCCAGGAGTAATCTAACATCTGAGATTGTACGATATTTGAAGATTGGGTGGTCCCGCCACTCCAACCGTTATTTCAGTAAAGTGTTTAGCTAGTACAAGCTAAGATTTATAGCTCTGAAACCAGGGCTCACTTTGTGAAAATCCGTCCCAATGTTTGGTAGAATCAAAACAATACATGTTTGCACCAGATCACCAAGTAAGCGATTCATTCATCCTAAGAGTTTAAAATTTAATTTTCAACTATTGATATAGCACTATCTATAAGCCCTTATTTACAGTCTTTTGAACAGTGGTTCGTATTACTCAAAAATCCGATAGCAAGAAAGATCGTGATAGAACTGATGATGACTTCTTCCTTTTAAGATCACATGATTGTGCACCTTCGTCTAAACTTTATGCCGTTAATATGTCATGCTTATTTCATTTGATGAGATACGTCTATTGAATTTTAAATGACAATAAAAAAGACATTCGTTAACTTTGTTAATTCAAGCCAAATTGGGAACAAATGAATCACACAGCAATCTTGATATATTAATAGTAATGCTTCGCACTACCTACTTCGGGCTGTAAAAAATAAAACCAAATTAAAGTGGCAAGATCAACAGCTCAACCAAATAAATCCGTACTTTAACTTTGACCATTACGGACTCGCTACAGAACAAATCATGAATTCTGACATAATACACTGATCCGTACTCTATATAAACGGAGTATTAAGAATTCAAATAAATTGATGCTTTTGATGCCTTTGTAGCACCTGCACACTCTGCTAAGCCTCTCTACGTATTATGCTCCTACTAACTTATACTCCTGCCGTGAAATCTATCAATTATTTTATCGCACCTCAGTTCCCTGTTCCACAAAATCCTTCCACTCCTTTTCTTCCCTCATTCATCTCAACTTATCTAAAACACATTTACCCGATCCAACTTTGGTTTCCTCAACCTAGAAAAGCTCTCGCGCACTGTTAACCTAAGGAAAATCATTAGTTTTATGAGGAGCTATTTAGCCTAATTCAACTTAGCCCAATACGAGATCACAGATATTTTATCTTCTGTCACCCGGGCCCACAATTTTTTATTCCTTACTGGGCTATTGTACAGTTTCCCTTGATAGGTTTGTTGTAATATTTGCTTGGTACTAATAATAGTAAGTACAAAACCTTGAAGTTCACTCTATTTAGTATACCCCTATATCAAGTGAAATAAAATATCTTCAAGTAGTTAAATCTTAATCTGTTTATAAAACAATCTAATTTCCACGAGCTTGAAGCTTTTAACTCTCACATTAAAAAGTATACACTGTGGATTCTTTTGCTGCATCACCGGTTTATGAAAAGATATGGAAATCGGTAACTACCATTGAGATTTTGTCATTATCATAATTAGACTTACCTAAATATATAAAACGTTTATAGTTGCAAATCAAATTCTGAAAAAATAAAAAAGGGCTTTCAAAGTCTAGCAGCTGGCGACACAGAAATCGAACTTGTGGCTTAAGCAATCAACATCACTGTGTTTTGACATTAATGTGCCGTGTTTCAGAATCATTTCGTTTTTTGAAACATTTAACTTTCAAGTTCTGTGGTCCAGTTCATATGGGAAAGAATATTGAATTTACTTCATATTATTCCATTAAGTTTTTCCAACTTCATATGGGCTTAATTTCAAATAATCGTAATGTTAGATACAATTATTGATTTTCGTTGATACCGCATTTTTTAGGCAATATGGAAATCATATTTAAAAAACCAAAAAGCTGAACAATAACAAAGCAGAATCGTGTAACCTTTAAAATGTCCATTAAAACAAATTTCAGATCTTTTAAATTTATTCCCTCAAATCAAATAAAGGTATATCATTTGTATCCAAAACCTAGCAAACCAAACTTAAAAGAGAAAATAGATTAATCCAATTTGAAAACGACGATTTTTTACCGCATAAATTTAATATGACCCTTCTAATTTCGATTAGGTGTTTTTATACTATCTTGACTTTTAGTAGAGAAATGATCTGGAAATTGCAGTTCTAAAATATTTGAAAGCGGAGACACTTCAGTTGGTCTTCTATATATAATGCAACGGTATGATTCATATTTTTCTTGCATTAATCATGCCATATTAATAGATATCAAACACTTACTTTTCTCAAAAGCCACATGGGTTTCAATTCTAGCTTTCATCTGTTTCTGAATCTCTATTGAAAAAATAGAGTTGATACATTAAGTAGTTTATTCATTCATCGTTACACGTATTTAAAAGTAGAAGAAAAACTAAGATGTTGATCAGTGAATCGATGTTGAGAAGTCCACATTTAATTGGTGCTTGGCAAGAATTTGTGAAAGAAATACAAACAAACCGGTGAGAAGAGATTCAGTATTACATTTACTATTTTTGTTTAGACTACAGAAGAACTAATAAGTTAGGCATCTCTATTTTCCTAAGTGAAATTCGCTTAATGAGTTCCGCCATCTTCAAACATGTATAATTTGAGATATTACTTTTTGCACAGACAAATAATAGCTAATTTGTGTGATATAAACAAATAAACCTAATTTTTGATGTACAACGACTTACAAATATTCATTAGTGAAAAGCCAATATCTGGGGCATTTGTTCCCCATACATTGTAAAAATGGATCCCCAATCAAAACTAGTGATTCAACTATCAAGAGAATCTCATTAAAAAGAGCTCCTGAAAATTTCTCACTTCTCGGGAATATAATTTTATAATTTCACTGTCAGTAAATTTTAATCTTGAAAGCAATACATTTTCTGATTTCATTTTTAAAATAATCGACTTTTCTTAATTGAAAGCCAAATCACACGTTTACAATTGCCATTCCAAGGGCTGTGTGGAGCGAGAGTTGCAAACACAAAGGAAAAAATGTTAAAAATTGTTCATCAAGGGCTTTGCAATCAATTTATTAAATGTGTTAGAAGTTGTCTTCTTCAAAAGCATCAGAAAAAGGGGAATAATAAAAGAGTTCATCAAGGTATGAAACGGAGGAGAGAGTCAAGATAAAGTAGTTAATTAAGTCCGAACATCAAACGTCATCATTTAAATTCTGATAATACGAAGTTATTCATATTCACATAGTGATATCTCGTAAGATCCTTATATTCAAATTTCATAATCTGACTTCCAGGCTTACAAGTGAAATCATATCCAAAATATTCAAGACTCGTCGGCCGGTTGATTTGATCCTTTGGTTGATTATGCCATCTTAATTTATGTATATTATATTACAAGAAAGAATAGATTGTTGAGAACACTAAAAACCTATTTTAACATAGTAGAGCTCACTAGAGTTCAGTGAAGTTAAACTAAAATAATAACACCTAAATCTATTTTGCATTTATTGCACGTTTAGATTACTAATTTTAATAAGTTATATTCATTCAAGGCCTAATACTCTATTCTATATTAGGTATAAATAATCTTCTTGATACCTTGATATAAAATTTCTATCTTTAATCTACTCAATATATTCAGAAACGGGATGAAATTTCAAAGTCTTTGATGTTGATCTAGAAAATAAATATCTTCTAAAATTGTTTTAACTGGCGCCACAATCTCGGCGGTATTAAATCAGGAACGGATGCAAATTCGAAATGACCATCTGGTAGCAAATGACTTAAGGTGGCTTTTAGGAATGGTAAAAGTTCTGCCTTTCTAAAGACCACATGTGAACCAATTTCAGAGCACTTTCTCAGAAATTAATTGGCTTCCTGCAAACTTCCTAAATTAGCGTCTTTATAATTTCTACATGAATCTACCTTAAATCACTTAAAAATCCGTCTTTTTAAACCATATTTTATTTTGTTGTTTGGCAAAAAATAGACTTAGAACCAGTAACTGTTGGACGATCCGTTTGTCTTTTCTTCTTTGATACACGTTATTATATTTAAAGAATTCGTCTTACTAATTGTTTTATTGTTAGCAGTTTTTATCACTAATATGCAGAACTTCAGAAAATATTATACGCTTGTTGATCGGTTTAAATGAATCAAATACTTCTACTACACATTGTGAGATAATGTTAAAGAAAGGCATGTAATCAGCTGATTTGATAAAACGAGGCTGGCTTATATTAGTTGTATCCTCAGGAACAACTTCCATCTGTAGGAGAATAGCCATTTAAGTATACAAATTGTTACTAACAGAAGAGGTTTGCTTCAGCATTTTGTCTAAATTTACTTAAAATTCGGCACTTAACCGACAAATTTAACACAGTACTTCATCTAAAATAATCATATTGAAGAGATGGCAAACCACTTGATCCTATTTTTAGATCAGATGCACCTTAAATATTGCCAAATCAGAAAGCCAAAATTGCGGAGTAATGTTATATACTGCGTAAGACAACCAAGAGAATATTGAGTATTCAAATTGCATTGATGAACCCTAACGGCTATGCTCCAGCTTAGAGTCAATTATCCCTAAGAAAAAAGGCACATGCAAAATCTCAACTTCAGATAGCACTCTACAATATAAATTGGATTTTACTACGCAAAATATTACAGAAGGAAGTGAGACAGCCGATTGTTGAATTATCCATAAGAGTGGAATTCGGATCAATCTGCGCTTTGGCCCCGAATTAGACCAAAACTGACCTCTTATTACAAATTCCTTAACTGCCAATCGCGGCATGATCCGACAGATGTTGGATTCTTGTGACGCTGCCTCATTAATTTTAGTTCTGCCTTCTATTCCCTCGTTACTGTCTTTCCAAAATCTGTCGCACATCCAACAATGCAGTGTCAAATAGGTGCTTTCTATCTATTCTCCATCTATTCAAAAACTGGTTTGAACTTACCTCGATTAAAAGAAACTGATAAATTGAAATATTTTTGCTCAAAATTATTTACGTAGAAAACTGATAGCATCCAGTAGAGGTTATTTGTTTTTATTTATTTTTCTTATATTCAGACTCTCTGGAAGTCAATTTTACGATGAAATTCTCTTTAACCTTTAAAATCCTTTAAAATGGGCTTTTACCATAAAGAACACAAAGAATAATTCCCTACTTCTTGTTTTGCTAAAGAACTATCATAAAAACAGCCTTATTTTTCTTAAAATCACCTAAGAATCACAAATGCGGTTTACTGGTAAAAATCTAAATTTAAACCCTAAATTTCACTTTCTTTAGTAACTGAAGCAATTGGACATTAGATAATACCACTGAAAGGCGCCTTAGAATTGAAAATCATGTTAATTGCTTTTTATCTTCTCTCGGTGACTGGTTAATAAGCCTTCGTTATCCCTATTCTTCACCCCGATTTAAACGACCCAACTGTTGCCCTTAAAGTTTGCCTGCCGGTTTGTTGTTACGTGAGAAAAATGCCATAAGAAAGTCATTTTAGCACCTGCAGACTGCAACCACAAATAAAAAGAGAAATTTTGAACTTTTTCGGAGACAATCCGTTTTGCGTGATAATCGAACCTGGATAAGGAGAATGCGCAAAAGGTACGAACTTGAAATTAGACAAATTTTATCTCAGCTAATGGATTGTTTTCTCGTAAATTCCTCTAGTCATCTTTAAGTAAATCTAAGTAGAAATCTTAAGCATATAAAAAATTAGTACATCTTAAGCTATTTCAAAGCCTAGGAATTAAAATCCTTGAATTTTTCAGGACATTAATTTAAAAAATATTTTTGCCTTAGAATCGCAGTCTAATTTATTTCGGGAAATTACGTAATAACAAAGTATAATTAATTGAGATGTGTCATCTGCAGTGAAGTTGTCAGAATTGGGGAATTTTGCTTTCAATGGCTGTCACGCCATAAAATATTCATTTTAGTCTTTTTTGAACTTAAAATAAACTAAATGCAATGAAGAGCAGTTTTTAAAGGTAAACCTTGTCTAAGGATCAATACTGTATATGGCTTCAGATATTTGAAATAATGCAACTGAAAAATACAAAATATCATTTTCTTCTTCAATTCTTTAAGTAGGTTTCAAGATATATATATTTATATATATCAAAATGAGATGGATCCTTATATGGCAGTTAACATCTTCCGATTCAAGTCGACTTAAATAAGAAAGTGTAATAGATAACAAACAGAAAAAATAAATAATAGGAAGGACAGTAATTCGATAATTTTTCATTTCAATTGTACTTTAAATATTTTTCCGTTAAACCAGATAATTTAAATAAAAAATGGTGTATTTTAAACTAAAGTAATCCTTCTTATATTTCAGAATGAGTTGTGAGAAAAGCCGAGTAAAATAACAATTTGTACTGAAGAATGATCCTCTATGCATTCCCAAAATTACTCTTTATTCGCATCTTCTATGCAAATACTTCGATTTTCCACCAACGAAGCCGCAGTGATATCTTTATGTCCTCAAGACTCAAATCCCTGTCATATCTAGACAAGTTTATCGATTCTTTTTTTCCATAGCTGTTGCGTTTCATTTGAAATTACATATGCACTCATATCTCAGGCGCGCCCTTGCCGAAATGGCTCAGGTAGACTGTCTTTGTCTTTCCACTGAGACACACGGGCAGACACGCTTGTAATACACCTGCCCCTACGCTGCCTTTGTTCCTTATCTCTCTCTTATCCGCTTGAATCCTCATTGTGTCTTAATCAATATATCATAACTTAAGCAACCGTTGGTCTTCTACTCTAGAACTGATGTTAGCTGTCAGGCTGTAGCTGTCAGGCTGTAGCTGTTATCCTAACTCCAACAGTACGATTAGCTATTTTATAGCTTTTGAAGCAGGAAGTTCTACACATATTCAGTTAATATATTTTCCCAACCAGATTAAAATTTCTTCATAGTGTAATTTTTCATCTTATAAACCACAGCAATGCAAAGAAAAAATGCAGAAAAAAATATTGTGTTAAAGCAACTGAAACGAGTTAAAAGGAGGCTCAGAAATGATGGAGAAAAGATTGAAAAGAAGTTGAGAGTGAAGACTCGTAACCCGATTATTGGAATTGTAATGGGCAATTCAGATTCAAAAATTCAAACTTCATGATTAATCATATTTGGATATTTCTGAAAATTCTTGTCAACGATATCCGGTGAAAAAATTTTATTTAGCAGGGTTTATTTGGCCATTTCGTTTCGCTGAGAGATCAGTACGTTCTAAACGCACTGAAGTAGATTACACGGTCTTAATGCCATAATAGTTATCATTGCTAACTTGGCCTGACCCAGAAAGTAAATTTTTGCTTAAGGCGAACAAAATATAATTAACTCAGTATTTCATATTTGACCATATCTAATACCACTTGCTAATTTGATAGAGTGCTACAAGTTTACTGGAGGGGAATTAGCTGAATATGTTAAATTTATGGGTCTGTTAAATTTACAAAATCAGTAGATTTGTGTAAAAGCTTTTGAAATTTTATGACAGTTTCTTTACGATAACTTGAGTAATATTAGGCTCGAAAAAAATCCGGAAGCCGGATAGATACTTGACAAAAAGCGGATATATATAAAGCTAATGTTTGTTGTCAGATTAGAGTGATGAATTGTAAAGCACTCACAAAACTGTTATTAAAATCAAATATACTGTACTTGAATTCCACTCGTCATTCCCACTGAAATAGTTCTTATGGTGGGGTGTGAAACTGTCACTGACATGTCTTTTTAATTTCATTTGCTTTGCAGAGTATTGTAAGACAAATCTATATAAATGGTAAATTAGCGTCAGCTTATCGCAGTTAGGTTCATCGCGTAGCCATGTTTTTACACCTAAATACTGCTTTGTGAATGAAATACAGACTTCTTTGTAATCATCCAAAACCCTACGAGATCCCTCTGTTTTAAAAATACTTTCAGTAATATCGAATAAGATATTATCAGACAGGCAGGCATTCAATACTTGTTTGAAATTAAAAATTCTTTTCAAAAATTGATTCCTACAATTGTGCATAGAAATCTAAGACTTTATCCAATACCAGTCGAAGATATCTACGTTATGTGTTTTGATTTAATTTGTTTGTGCGTCGTGAATGCGAGTTTTTAACTCGTAAGTTTCGGTAAATTACGAAAATCAACTCTAAGTGAGTTTAAAAGTTGTAACATCTTTACAATTCTAAAGAACTGAGTTATTATTTTTCAAGGATCGCTAACTTATGAACTTTATGCATCTATATGTGAAAGTCATGTCGAAAATAGATTCGTCTGAACATAAGATGCAAAAACGTTTTTATAACTGTTGCGAAACGAGGATTTTTGACAGTTAAATAAGTTAATCTATAATGGTGCAGAAAGATACCGAAAAAGGCTTAATAGCGAAATAAAATTCAAAAATTGGTGTTAATAAGAATAACTAAGGTTAAAATGTACAAACTTGCAAGGGAATATTCATATTAAACATTAAATTATGTATTCAAATGTTGTGAGCGTTGCTCAGCAGAGCATTATTAAGTACGTGCAGAATGCGTTTTTAAGATTTCATGAAACGCTTCCTAGGAACCACAGGGTAGACGTCTGGCCCATACACTCACATTTTTTAGCAAAAGAAAAATGACTTTAGAAACCAAGTCTCTATGTTACTGATGTAAATATAGCATAAATTACAAGAAATATTACACAGAAACTCGACACATTAGATAATATTTGTTTAATCATGTTTTCATCGGAACTAGAACTTGTAGATTTGCAGATAATCAAGAAAATTCGACAAATATCATTCATGCAAGTGTGAAAAGATGAATAAATAAGTTTTGATTTTATTTGACAGTCAGTGATATTTTGCACTTATGAAAATTATTTTATAATTAAATTAAAAAATTTTATTTTTTTGAATACCTCACTTCCTGCTATATCTGAAATGCTTGCATTTTTCGCTATTGTTTTATTTATTTGATAAGGAATTTTCCAAATTAATTAAATATTCTTAATTAAGCAAATTTAAAAATACCTAAATTTGGTCTTATTACCCTTAAAATAAGTACTTTTGTCTATAAAATGAGTAAATAGTACACGCCAATGCTCAAAACCTGGTAGCTCAACATTTTTTCTTCGAATTCAAGCGTCCAACGAAGAAATTGGCCATGCAACTAATCTTCTAATAGTTTGCTCTGCTGTATGCGTACTTTCATATAACTGTTCCAAATTCAAGGCATATGGAGAGAAAATACTTTCATGAATATGAACTGCAGAACCAAACGTTGCAGGTCAAAGCTGGAAAAGAATATCGAAGTGAAAAAGGTTATCATAAGACCTCGCAGAGCTCTCACTTCAATCTATCTGAACATGAAAGCTGTGCATTTTTTCCTGATTTATATTTTTGATACTATTTTTAAATAAATGGATTCATTATAATTTGTCAATTGCAAGAATATTGTGACAGTATGGTAGTAAGATAAACATCTATTTAATTCTACACATAACCACGAAAGGTTTACAAGTTGTGTCCTTAATAATATATAATAATTATTTTTGTTTGATGTCTAGTTAACCAATTAAAATTTATCAAAACTGTGACCTACAAGCCGATATTTCTGCAAGAAAGACGGAAAACCCAAGTTCTCGTTATTATATCGAAAATTTATTACAGTTCGACTCTAACATGTACACAATGGCGTAGTTTGCATCAACAATATTAGGGTTTAAATTGTTGCTTCAGTAATAATGTAAGGAAAAAATAAAAGAAAATATTAATTTTATCAAGGGAAAATACTTAATAATTATTCATAATTATATTTTTACCTTGACAGAAATAAAGGCGAAATTTAATGGGCGGTAGCATTACCTTGGATATTCCACAATGTGTTCCACATTGAATATTCACAGCTTAAGGTGCTTTACTGTCTAAAATTATATACATATATATATATATATATATATATATACATATATATTTGCCATGGAAGATCACTTTGAGGTGGCAGGACCAACTACCATTGATTCTGTAACGTGAACTACTCAAATTACGTTTCTTCCAGTATGTTTTTACTGCCCACCATTTATCATTTATTAGACCTTACATTGACCAAAATCAATTGCTTCCCATAATAAAAGATTTCATTTTTTGTATAATTGTACTAAAGATGACACATGGTTAATTGAATATCAGATATAGCTGAAGTGTTTTGAGGATATCATCTAAATCTCTCCTATCATTATTACAACTAAAATAATGGTCTCATTGGGGTATAAAATAGCAGTTTAATTGACCTTAGGTATTATAATATGCAAACAATTTAAAGAAAATATACTTTGATGTCCAAAGGTGTGAAATATAGCACTGCCCTTCAGATGGCTGAAAAATAAAATAGCCTTTGCCTTTATCATTGAATTTTTTTAATGGGTCTCAATATACTTATGTTTTTTTCCATGTTACAATTAATAATATTAAGGGATAAAATCATTAATAATTGCCCTTGGGAAACCAATTTTATTTTGCAAGGTGCTCTACATCGTCTTCGAGACTGAAAGCAACAAATTTATTCCATTAATCGATCAAAGTAAGACCCTAGATGCCTATTCAATCCTCAATTTATCGCTCAGTGGACTATTTATATATTTTGAATGTCTAAATGTGCTATCTCACGTTTACTTAATAATAATGGCCATGTCAGTTAAAACGGTGGGAAGCGTATTATACCTTAAAATTCTGAAATGGTGAACGCATTGGAGAAATCAGTTTATGGTGGAAGCAAAATCGGCGAAAAAACATTTCCTTATTGCTTCAAATCGGATTATTCTAGACACTTCAAAATCACTTGAGCCGCGATATCCAGTTACGACTTCCAATGCCAAACAATATTTGGTTGAGATTTCGTCATGCATAAAGAGAAAACAACTAGATCCGTTTGACTGTTAAAGAACCTTTGGAAAAATTGAAAGTACTGCATTTGAGGATGTCTGTTCAAGACCACGTGCAACAAAATCGACAGACAGCAGTTAAATATAATACAATATTTTACAAGAAATCTTTCCGTATATTTTAGTGGAAAAATATAGACCGAGTGTTAAGTTGTGTAATGTACAAGTTGGGAGTTATAAAAAATGTTTGTATCGAAATATGTGTATTGACAACTGACCAGGTGCCATCATAAAGATGTGTAGATAACAGTTGAAATAGGCAAAATAATGTAAAAATCCAAAACCTTAATGTTGCGTTTGTTCGAGATGAATCGGCATTTGGCGGTCATAAACGAAATATTTACGGCTACGTATCTCCTTATCTATCCGTTTTAAAATGAACTGAATAGTAAAGTAATTGACTTGTTACATTGGTGTCTTTTGCACAGTATCACAATATTACATATTACTCAACTTCCTAAACACTGAGACACTATTTTCTTATTTTTGCGTTTATTTCTTTCTATGAAATATGCTCATAAACATCAAGGTAAAATGATAATAAGGTCACTTAATTTTTTGAACAAATAATTTTCAACATACGAATATCACAAGATCAGAATTTTAAGGATATCTTAATCATCTCCCCGGATCAAAATGAAAAACGCTGATAAGATTAAATTATATCAGTAAATTCACAAAAATTGAGCGATACTTAACACCTAAAGAATATTGCGAACAACTGAAATAAGTGAAATAATGATTGGGATACTTTTTAGAAGAAATTGAGGCCTCAAGTAAGGTGGTATGAATTTGCTATAAAAACAAATTAAAGTTAATTTACAGCTTTTAAAATGAACGGCTGTATTTCCCTATCGGGAAAGGGATTAGACTGCATACGGATGGAAATCATTACAACCAATCTCATTTCAGGCCCACGTTGACGCGTGTTTACAGAGAGTAAGCTGATTGGCTGACATCACGTGTATGCCCAATGACCATCGGCGCATGACATATGATTGGTTCAGTGTGTAATATATTGAAATAAAGAGCACAAATGCAGTTTTAAAGCCTACGAATGGAGATACTCGGCTCAAAGAACTACTTTATGCTATCTGAAAGTGATACAAATCTCAACTGTATCAGAACGGAACTTAAATCGCTTGAAAAGCTATCATCAATGCAAGGCAGTAATACTTTAACTCTGGGCGATAATTCACTTTATCGATCTGCTTTTAAAATACCCACTAAACATTCTCAACTTAATCAGATTTGCAATGAAATGGATCAACAAATGGGTTCTGGCCTTTGTCCCCGTGTAACAGATGATTGGAATTTGAGTAATGTGCCATATTCCATGGGTTCGGTCAATGATCTACAAGAAGTGCCCATTGACCTCTCTTTAACTAAGGGAAAGAAAGATGAAACTTTAATCAAGTAAGTAAAATTGAAGCAAATTTGTCCTATTTAAAGAGACATTTTTTTGCAAAGGCAACGGAAAGTATTTTTAATTGATTAACTCACATATCTCATCCGATGTGCGCCCCAATTAATATCTTAAAGAAGAAGCAAAACTCTGGCATAAAATATGTTGATTCTCACAGGTGGCTGAGAGACTATAAAGAAGACAATCGTCACCTCCATTTACGTTTACTGAGTTGCGACGTGGAATGTTCGTCTTACAATACGTAGGCAAAATACAGAATTTCACTTAAAAATCAGGTGATCACTAATTATTCAAATACAATTTTTTCAACTTAGGTTCATGTGAATAAATTTTAAAGTAATAGATTTGCAAGGAAAATTAATTGAAGTAATTCTAAATTTCAGTAAATGACAAATCAATAAGCTTTAACACGAAAATGCTGAGAACAGCAAGAAATATTTAGATTGTAAGAATTTTTGATGTAAAATGAGAATTATAATTACAACTTGCTTTTTATTTGTCAGCCAATATCCTTCTGACGGGGGCGATACATTTGCGGAAGATCTGAGTTTCCAGACTTCAGCGTCGTCGCCATCTACAAATTCCGCATCTTCAATGGCTCCGCCGGCGAAAGTAACTTCAGCAGCTAAAATTCCTTCAAGAAGACCGGGGAGAAAGTTACTTCAGTGTCCAGTTCCTGGTTGTGACGGTAGCAGCCATGCTTCAGGTAACTACGCCTCTCATCGTAGTATTAGTGGTTGTCCAAGAGCAGATAAGGCAATGGTTCAAGCCTTCCACGTTGAACAAAAGTAAGTTTAGTTTGATTAACCTTAAATTTTTCATTAAATTAATATTCGCAATTAATTTAAGCAATGGTGAATTGATATCGACGTGGAGCACTATTTCTTTAAATTAATTTATATATACTCTTATCTTAGTAAGTAAGAACATAATCTAAAATTTTACTGAATACTGCTCTTTTAACAGAAGATTTTAAAAAATATTATTTTAATTTTAGGTATTATTAGGTACTAAAACAAATTTTAAAAGTCAAATAATGATAAATTTCTCAACAGGAATTTAATTTTTACTATTTTTGCATTAAAATCAATTCCTTAATTTAGTATGTTAGCTTCTCTTAAAAGGATTTACATTTCCATACGCAAAATAACTTTTTTGACGAGAAATCATAATGGTAAGTATACTTACTTTGAATTCTTACTGGAGTAACTTGTAAGGCCACAAAGAATATTTAGATTGACAAATTTTTCCACCAAAAACTGTTTAGGATTTTTAAATGTTGTAATATAAATTTTTTCATTCTAAGTTATTTTTGTTATCATTGATTTAGCCAATATAGACCATATTTTAGATACGAAGGGCAGCATTCTTGATTGTTCTTAAATAATCGTAGGCTAAAAACGTACTTGATTAAAGTTAGGCCATTGTGAATTCATCACCATTATGCATTACATTTGAATAGTTATATTTCACCATAAATAGATGTCCCACACCAGGCTGTGATGGCTCTGGCCACGTAACTCGCAACTACACCAGCCACAGGAGTCTGAGTGGTTGTCCCCGGGCCCATT
Source organism: Hymenolepis diminuta (assembly GCA_900708905.1). Classification (NCBI taxonomy): domain Eukaryota; kingdom Metazoa; phylum Platyhelminthes; class Cestoda; order Cyclophyllidea; family Hymenolepididae; genus Hymenolepis; species Hymenolepis diminuta. Next base: position 181,592 of record CAADRB010000015.1, on the reverse strand, counting down.
TACTGGGAATCAAGCGCCAACAGCAAATCCTAGAAATTCGAAGTCAGCAACAAGCTCAGGCACAAGCTCAACTTAACTCTCTCAGCCTCTCACGACTTCAAGCGTTCTCCGCACTCCATAATCGACTCAAAAATGGGGAGAATGGGACCGCAAACTGGACTATGAATAACTTTGCGTAAGCTATCCCATTAAAAGGTACATTGAGTATTGAGTTAAATAGGAGGAGTAGTGCTTTCCATCTACTGATATGTAGATGTAGGTGCTGTTTTGTGAAAGTGAAAATAGCTATTGATTGAGAGGGTTTATTTTGAAAATGTACTAGGTAGAAAGCTAAAGAGAAATGGAGTGGGAGTAAAATTTCTAAATTACTGTGATGGCCGCCTACCTAAAAATAAAAGGGGGTGTACGCAGTGCAAAGTAATTGAAAGTGCTGACGGATGAGCAAGAGATAAAAGCCGCGCTTAACTACTTTGACACACCTCAGTATAACTGTGAGATACTTGATCGGAATTTTGAGTGTCTAGGTGATACGAAAGAGGCTTATCTAATTCTTCACACACTAAATTATGCATCTTGGAACTTTGTATTGTTTTCGTGAAGTAAAGATCTAATGTGTGGGTGGGTTCTTGAGACCGAGTTTAGTGAATGCTGTTTCCCGATAGGCGATTTCGAATGAATTTGACTTTTTCCCTCAAGCATTCTTTTTTCATTAAAACGTCAATTAAGATATTTAAAAAAACGATGTATGTGATCTTAATAAAATTATAATCTCCTACTAACGGTCCATTAATAGATAGATTACGCTAGGAGAAAAATAAAGAGTCTACACAGCTAAGATCTTACAAACTTTTAACGAAATAATCGTGGAAGTCAGTCGTCAAGTAGCACACTAAATTAAGGCATAAATAATTCTCAAGTGTTATCATTACTCATGGCAATGCAAAAATCTTGTAACTGTTTTAATCGTGGGATTGCGTAAGAATATGCAAATAGCGAAGCGGTCCAATTAGAGGTGAAGCGGAAAGAGGTCGGACAAGAGTATATAATGGAGTTAAGAAATGAAAAGTTGAACCTTAGTTGATTTCTGTCAAGGTTGAATAGTATAGTTTCTTGAAAGGTCTCTAATCTTCAAAACTCAATTTTCCTGATTTGGCCCCTGAGTTTCTAGGTGAGTTTATGTCTGCAGATTGTTGACCAGTTAATTTGATTGCGTGATTGGTCATGTCACATTGATTCCTTAGGATATTCTAGCAAGTCATGTAGTTAGCAAAAGTATTTCAATATTCGATTTGGTACCCGTCCACCGCATTGTACAATTAAATTGGAAAAATGCTTCGTAGTTTTAGTCTTAGATCTCAGTTCATCTGTCTATGCTTATAAATTTGACGCTCAAATATCTTTTCCAATCTTTTCTTTATATTTAAGTAATTTCAGAGGACATTTTCTCACAATTCCAGTATTTAAAGAAAGATTACTTCCCCTGCTTTTTTATCTGGCATTAATCGATCTTTATAATCCGTGATATCGGACTCAGCAAACTCAACCTTAAGATTACTATTATGACACAGCTACGCCGTAGATTGTGGAAGTTAATAATCAATATAACATTGCGGTGTTGCATTGTTGTTGAACATAAGTACCACGTGCACTTCAAAAAATCTTCTTTTCAGGATATTCAGCCATCAAAGTGTCTTTTAATTTATTGTCATTAATTAATCTAAATACCTATTGAAGGCAAGCGTTTATTAATAATCATATTCAGCTGAGTAAAAATAACCACAGTTTCTTTTTTTCTTAATATGCATTGTTCTGTGCAACTGGCGGACATGCACGTTACTATTATATCTCTAAAATATATATTTCGTTGTATCCTCTTCATATCGTCCGTTTGTTCGGCAACGATTCCCTCGTTCCCGGTACTGAAGAATAATTAAATTTAAAAAAGCAGATTTCAATATCTAACATATGTAGTCTGTTTTGCGTACAATCTTTTTAAAATATATCATTACTTATAAGATAGCAGTTTGGCATTTTTGTAAAGTAATATTCTTTTATGCAGCTACAATACTTGTAAATCATCAACTCAATTGAATTGCTGATCAAGTCACTTAAGTTCGTTTGTCTTTTCTTTCAGCCGTGAGGGGGTAGATGTGATTAGCAAGGGCATTTTAAGAATAGCTAAGGATGCAATTAATCGATTCCACTCAAACTTGAATATATTCTATGTATAGAATGTCTATTTTGGAATGAAATGAGTTTATGCTACTCTATTTGATTATTTAGCCAAATATTCTTATCAAATTTTCCGAAAAGTGATCTGTTGTAAATATGCTGACTATCATCCGATATAGTTAAAACATATCTCTTTAGTATTATTGCCATCAAACATCTTAAGGTTTTGATATTATAACATATCGTAAGCATGACTGTCTGCTTTTTACAGTAAGATATTCGCGAAGGGCTATTTTGGCCATTCCTTAACAGTCGAACACTTACTCCCACTTACGCCATTAGGTGTGCTTTGTTATGTTATATATAAATCAAATAGACTATTTAAATGATATTTAATGTTACTACCCGAACAGTATTTATTTAGATAGTCCAGCAGATAATCGATGAGAAATTAGTCTAAAAACCCTAAGGCAAGGTCCAACCACGATAGTCTATATCATTCAATCCTTTTATTCGGGTTTATAATTCATGTGACAGAAATTGACTGCAAACGCGTGAAAGCGTAGTCCCTTTCAAAAGAAGATGGTTTATACTTTTCCATATATTCTGTGAAGTACAGAGTATATCGAATAATAAATTATATTTCAGTGAGTTTTGCTACTGCCACTATCCCGATGCAGCAATAGATTCTTTTACAATTGTAATCGTTGGAAAACATGTGATTAAAGTTATTATCAAACGGTTACTATAAAATTGACAGGAAAGAAGACAATTACGTGCCAGAGCATCATAAGTCTTTCGCTGCTTGAATTGCGGAAGCATTGAGTTGTCCATATACTTATAATGAATAGAGTTTAATTTGACCCCAGGACCATATATGAGATTACGTCCACGATATCTAAAGCCTTTTGGTCGGTAGACCATGCCACCTTGATTCATTTATGCTGTTTTCCATCTAGGTAGGTTAGACTAGCAACGATAATATTTAATATGGTACGGCTCATTCACGGCGAACCATAATTTAGTGCATTATAGCCCTTCATGGATTGTATTTACAAGGTTTTTGATTTATAATAAATGGTGAGAATAAAAAACTAATACAATACAACACATCTTCCATAACATGCGCTGAATGGCAACAATGGGCGCAAAAGGGATGAATATTGAACTTCAGACGTGACTGCCATTGGTCATCATTACTCTGATAAGGCATTTCATTTGACGGGTGCACTTTATTTAAGCTTTGAGATCCCTATTATTAAATGCGTATTGGCTGATGGGTTTATTAGATTTATCTTGATTTATCTATCTCCTTTATCTTGAGATCAGTATGGTTTTATTAGAGATTTTACTTTTATACCCAGTGTTGCATGTAGGGAAGGAACTCGGCAATTTTGTGTTTATTTAATGATTGGTTTGTACGATTAAACTTAAATGAAAAGAATGCCTGTGTACATTTCATTTTACGAAGTTATACTGATCTGCTTAGAACTGAATGATATTTCGCAATTAAAGAAGAAAATAATTTGCTTTTTATTTTTAGCTCTTAGTAGCCTTTATCCGACGCGTTTTAATATTTCCTAGTTGCTTATCTCTTGCTCTTATTTTAAAATCTCCATTTTATAAGGGACCGTAAGAAACATTTGCTGATTTCAGTGTATGTCACATAGTTCAAAAGCTTTAGCATTTCGCGGTTTCCTTTGCTTGTTCATGGATTCTACTTCTTTTATCAATTTACATCCTTTCATTGAAGAATCCTATTGGGCAGATAAAGACGTTTTAATGAAATTTCCCTTGAAATAAGTGGTAAAGTTAGGAGAGATCTATAATTAAACTTTGTATTGATAAACTTTACAGACTATTTGATTCGAAGTGAATATTGCTATGCTATTGCTATTTATTTTAAGGAATAAAGATACTTTAATGTACTTTATATTAATTTTATAGTAAATTTACCCCCAATCATCCCGCTTCATTGATGGAAAATCAAGGAACAGGTGCTCAAGGAACACTTTTTTCTACCGCCCAGCTTCTCAGTGTTTCTCCCAAGCAGGAATCAGAAAGTAACTAATACGCCACCAAAAGGCTTTTGTATATAATGAATTTCTGAATACTCTTTAAAATGAGCATACTCGCATTAAATTACATCACCTTTCTTCAATCATTTTATCTGCATATAAGTAAAAATAAAACAAATCATAACGTGTCTTTTACTCAGTTTTTTCTTTTTTAAAAGTCATACAAAGCATAAACCTTTGAGGCGTGAAAAAAAGAATCATGTGAAAATGAATGTTATTCAAAACATTCCGTGAAATGTGTCAAGCAATTTGACCATCATGAAGTTTCACGCCCCCAAATAAGATTAATAATGCGTCAAAAAATCCTCTGGTTTAATGTAAATGTAAGTTAATAAATATATTTTATAATTATTCAGGACAAAATTGCACTTCCTAATTAAAGGAAAGCTTCTGAGAAAGTGAACAGTATTGGTTAATTAGGGAGACGAGATGTCTGCTTCTTTTGTAAAGAATTTCAAAGCTTTAACTCTGTAAAATATTAACTTTTATTTGATTTGGATAGACCAGCATGCATGCTATTGCAAAAGATGTTTCCTTAATAATAAGAGGCATACTGTAATGATGTAAAGCATCGAAAATAAAAAAAACGCAAGCGTCTTTAGTATACTCTTTCTAAGTAGCTTTGCAGGATTGTCTTTTCAAGCATTTCTTGCCATTAGTATTTGTGCAGTGATATGAGGTCAATTCCCCTATTCTGACACCAAATTCTCGTCTGATTTTTATGGCTGTGTAACTTTCTCGATGTAGCTTCAATCCTGAGATTTGATTTAACCAAATAATCCTCAGTTCTGCAGAGTTCTCCTACATCGGGAAATCATTTGGAAAAGGACTGACAGCACAAAGATTGTTTTTTCAAGAAGGCTTAACAGGTGCATTTCATTTTCCGAAATCTCCACTGAATGTAAGATGGCCTACTATAATCATACGGTTTACATGAGCACCCGTAGCTAACTTGTTGGAAGTAAACTTGAATTCTTGAACTCAAAGCCGATTAATGTAGAGTTATTTATATATATTCAGAATTATGAATAGTACCTCCATGAATTGCTTCAGCTTTTGATATTTCAGCAATTTTGTTTTCAATTAGAACTGCAAGACAGATTTTTTGGACAGACAGTTGATCCTTAATAGAAAAAAATTTTAATTCTCTGTGACAAGACCTGACATTAAAATCCAAACTTTAGAAATTGATCTTTCGAATCTTGATAAGAGTTAAGTTTTCGAATTTTCGCTTGAGCCCATACGTCCACAATGTTTAGAGCTGATTGACTAGAAAATTATTTTAAGTGTCGGTCCCGTCCATCCAATTATAGGTTTATATATATACACGTACAATGATATGATAAATGTTGTTACAAAAGAATAGGCGGAAAAATGAGGTCATGATATGAAATGGCTGATGGAAATTTGTGTGGTAAATTAGTGGAGAGGAAGGAGCTATGAAAACAGTGTTTAACTGACTTGTCATGTAAAAGTCATTGAAATAAAATCAATTTCCTTATATTGAATGCAAAAGGATATACTTAGAAGAAAAGTTGTCGAAATTTCCAGAACTCATAATGCCTGCGGCATACTTTTTTCATAGATTTTGAAATGAAATAAATTTGTAGTTGATCCAATCTCTCCAGCTAAATATTATGCTAAATTATTTAGTCATCGGCAGAACGATCTAATGGAACCTTAAATATTACAGAATTGCCTAAAGATAAAAAACGGTAACTAGGAAAACTAAAAAGAGCAAAATGGAAATTGAGAACTTCAAAAAGTCCTGCAACTAATGGCTTACGATTTGAACTTATTAAGTGGAGTGAATTATCACTAGATACCTTCTTATTGAAATTCCTTAACGAATCCCTATACCTCTGTTCTGGGTAGATGCCAAAGTAATCAGTAAGGGAGTAAGAACTGACCTAGTTAATTACCGAAGTATTTTCCTACTTGACACGGTGGGGAAATACTTTCCATCAGTGGCCAGTGAAAGGCTTAATTAGTGAACGATTATCAAACGCCTAACGTGGATCTCGCGCCGAAACTTCCACAGAATAGGCTATCCTCTTTGTTAGAATAGTACTTCTGGAAGCTATCGATCGTCTCATTGTGGAATAGTGCTGATCTTTATTGACATGAGGAAGACCTTTGATTTACTATCCCTTCCTACCACTTTAACAGGCTGTAAACTGAAACTGCCAGGGAACATTGTCAACTGCATTATACAACTTTTAGGGGTTCTAAAAGGCCATATAAAGTATTCGAATGAAGTATTTTCTATGCAGAGGAGTGTCAGACAAGGACGTAAAGAGGATTCTTTGTTCTTTAACATAATATCCAGACGTAACTTAGAGGAAGTCTGCGTGATCTGCAAGGATTTGAAAGCCAGACTCATGAGTTTCGCAGGATGCAAGCGGTCAATGGGGGATTTGGAATATGCAGACGACTTGTGTAGTATTACTAATTTGATTGAACATTACCGAAAACTTCTACGGAGATGCAAATTAATAATAGTTAAATATGCCATATAAATGTTGTGTGGGAAAGCAGTCTGCTTGTACGTAGGTTCAGACCTGAAATATTCGTATCTTTAGTTAGATGAACATAGCATTTTTCGAGTGAATTCCTATGCATGAATGATAAGGGTCTAGCTGATGATACCATATGGCTTAAGACCATAAAGGTCAGAAGACAGCCAGTGATGCTCAGGCCAGTTATAAGATTAAAAATATTTTTGGTCAAAACACGAGCTAAGGTCCTAGAAATTTTCGTTGAGCCTGTTCTTTTTTAAGGTTTGTCTCTTTGTTTTGCCTAAGATGTATGAAAATAAATCAAAGACTGGGCCTGTGCAGCAAATTTAACCTTTTTCCAAATTTACACAAAATAAATTACCGAAATTGGGAAAATCTGAAGTATCTTTATACAGAGAAATGACTTGGGCAGCTCAATTTAGATGTAAAGAGGACATTCGATGTGAAGTAGAATGCAGTTTTGATGCAGAATTCTAATTAGAAATCAATCCTGACTTTCTAGAACAGCAGCCACAAATAAATGGTCTGAGAAAAAGTGGAATAGGCAGCATGGGAGCCCGATTTCACTGACTCTTTGCAAATGGGTATAAGATGAACAGACCATTACCGAAACTCAAATATTTCGCAAACTAATAGAATTTTTTGCACAATGGATGGCTGCTATAATGGCTATGTGAAAAGAGTGCGGTTACGAAATCACCTGAAACATGCTAATCGGAATTTCAATGTAAAGATAAAAAAATAATACTATAAAACCTTATGAAGGAAAATCGAAATGCAACCAGCCTGATGATATCAGAGTCCAGGTGCAGTATGGGTTTGATTCTCACCATATCACAAATCCTTCTGACATTACTTAGATCGCTTTCATCACTTCTCTTACTTAGAAGCTCTCCATGAATAAAAATAGTAAAATTTTCTGTTTTGACATGGATGATAACGATAGCGATAATAAATTACTTTTTTCCCATCACAGAATGAATGCTCAACCTAAGGGCCTTTCCAAAATTATCGAGAATTCTTCTACCTTTGAGCTATCTAACAACGCTCAAGAGGGGGAGTACTGTGGGGTGTGCAACGCTACCAAGGCCGACCAAAGGAATCTTGTGCGCGCTAGAACCATCTGGAAAGTGCGAAGGTGGTGTCGATCGCGTATCGAGCATGGCAGATGCTCGTGCACTAGCTTTCCAGCCAATTGCACCTAATTACTAAATATTTTTGCAGTACGCTTTTTCTACACGATACTTCGTGTGTTCCCACTACTTTGGACGTATATAATGGAAGAAAGAAAGAAGAAAGAAATGTAGGAAGCAGAATTTAAAGGGTAAAAACAAACGTGGAAGTTGAGTTATGATATAGTGACTAAATTAAGATACACTAAGTACAGTTGGCTGTTTTGCTTTCCTTGTTCGTTGGACAAATACACAAAAAAATTTTCATCGGACAATTGGAATAGCGCAGAGTTATGAGTCAGCTTGTGTGTTCGATAGAATGCTTATAAATAAGAAGATTTCGTCTATGATAGCCCCACTACGGTATTCTCTTCTTAATAATAATTTTTCTTTGTGTCTGTGCAAATGAAAGGGAACGAAATTACAGTGAAAGAACTTACTTTGGGAATATCAAACGAATCACGTTCTAGACTGGCCCATGGCATACTCCAAAGACTAATCATGTGAAATGGGAACTCGAAAACAACTTAGCTGTTAGTTTTAAACACTAAGAATTATAACCGATCCTTAAATCGATAACAATATAACGTTGATGAAATTGCAAAACCGGACGTAAATCCTAAAAGATCACAAATAAAACAAGTTTATCTGCTTTGATTTTATTTAGTCCAACTCAACATTATTTTCAAATGATCCATTAGATCATATTTGACTCTTCCTCACGTTATATTTTATTTTGTGCTCCATATCTTTAGCAATTCAATTATTATTAAATCGTCACATAAGTGGCATAATTCAATGGCATTTAAAAATATTACTGACATTTTCCAGGAAAAATATTAAAGTCGCCATATGAAAGCTCCAAAGAGTAAGAGGAAGGCAAATGAATTAGTAAGAATATTACTTTAAAGAGGATTTATAGAGAAAATAATATAAGCAGAAGGTAGGTGAAATGCTGGAAATATCAGCAGATAAAGAGGATCTGATTGGCAAATTCGACAGAAAGAGTTGATTGGTTGGAGTTGGAGAGAAGAGTTGAGGCGAAGTCGGACCAGAGGTAAGATAACATCTGGATAAGCCAGTTGGAATAGTTCAAAACAGTGGGGAATCATATAATGGGGGAGTGGTTTAAGAGAAAACCCAAGATGACTCAGAAGTTGAAAAAGAGAAGTGATGAGTCTAACGGCGACTTAGCATACTTGACAGGCAAACCAAATTTGCCATAACGACAAGCTCCTGCTGATTGATAATGGACATGTTTATCAACAAGCTGTTTAAAATCAAACTCAAATATCCCCGAAACGAACAGTCATGAATATTTAAATCGAAATGATCCTTATTTTTAGCCCCCTATGCTCGTCCGCGTGCGAATGCTGACCTAGGTTGGACCATTGGTATTTGGATCTGTGCACTGTGCTTATTTTCTCGATCTTCCAATATTTTCTTACTTCTCTCTCATCACTTTCTCTCATTTCTTGTATAAGCCCAATATACCATTACTTAACCCTTGGTAAGGGGATATCCCTAGGTCTAAGTTAATCTAGCTCCTAAATTTTTTGTTCTCCTTTAAAGGCTTCTCTTCACGAACAACTTGGAAAATTGTCAATGAAAAAATCTACCCGCCCATTTAATAAACCTGTATTTTAAATATAATACATACGTTCACCATTAGGCTAACTGTATGCGTTCTTAGAGTGAGCCGAATTGTATTAACATAATTTAGAGTATGATTGCTTATATTGCACCTTTTATCCCTCTTCTATTCTCATCATTATATATGCTCCTAAATTACAAATCTTTATGTTTTATTGGTGATTATGATTTTTATTAAAGATATCAGTAAATTGATTTTTTGTGATGGATTATATAACAATAATTTATTATTTAAATTTGCTCTATCACATTTTACTTTGTTTATCCCTTCCATAACTTTTATTATCTGGTTTAACAGATTCTATGCATCCAGGTGTTCAGTGAATGATATTGCATTGTACGAATAAAAATCAAAGAATGAAAGTGGTAACCCTCTATATGGACAGAGATCAGATGTCCTAGAGCAGATCCTATGAGAGACTCGAATTCTACCACCGAACGCTTTAGGAATAGTGAACCAGAGCGGTTGGCCTTTCACATCTCCATCAATGAAAATTGATGTACTGAACACTCACTTGACATACGTGACCGTCGAAAAAACATTTTCTAATACCACTCTTGGATTGAGATATGGACTGGAAGTCTCACCTCAGAGCGTATACTTATGATTGTTTAGTCCATAAAGCATCAACGTCGCCACTGTCGCATATTTCAGATATCCAAATTATCAATAATAATTCAAAATCCGCCTGGGGAATTGGTTTTTCAAGATCTATCATGAAAAATCTAGAGCTGTTCCAATTAAAAAAAACTCGTACCCTGATATTCAACTAGCGCAGTTTTATATGCTTAATCAATCTCGATTTTGTGATTTCTTAGATGGATATGAATGTCTTCGATACGCCATTAGAACAATGGTATCTATATCCAACTAGTTGCCGATAAGTACAATTAGCCTCTACCAGAGTCCTCTAGCATAAATCTGCCGCCAAAATTAACTGGGCTATGACCAGAGTAGCCAGAACAAAGAAGGTATAGAACGAGAGAGTTCATCGCAAACTCTAACTCACTGTCAACATGCTTAGTTATTAAATATAATCAACGTTATGCTGTAGGAATATTGACCGATGATTAGTCGGGAAGATCTCTACACACACGATCGCACTTGCTCGCTACGTGATCGGTAATACGTCGTAATTTCATAGTATTTAAGCCCACCCGAGACTCCCTTGATCGGCCTTGGTAGCGTTGTGAATTCCACACACCTTATGTCATCATTTGGATTGTTAAAAAAATATGTTTTTCTGTTGTTTTATCTATTCACATTAATGTTTCCAAGACCATGATTTGAATTAGTTATATGAAGTTAATCTAAAAAGGACAAGTAAATTTTTTAAAATTTTCATACAAGGCTCCCCACCGACACGAAGATGGAAAAGTTGAGAATTCGATTTTTGCTTTTAATAATATTTAGTGCATACACTTAGCCACGTAGTACCAGTAATGTGCAACTATGTCTTAGTGATACCAATTGACAGAATTTTAATCAACACCTCCACACATTTTTCATCAAATAAACTTTCAATAGGTGGCAGAACGCCGAGAAGAAAAGCTCAAGGCCAAAAAGTCTAAATTTTTTTCTCGGAATGAGTAATTCCCATAGATGATCTCTAAATCACTTATTGTATGAAGTATGGTCCAAATAAGAGTTTATTATATGGTTTATTATAGACCAGGCAAAATAGAATGAAAGAATGTTAAAGCAAGAAAGACTTTACAGGGAACCAATAAATATAAAATGTACAAGAGTGTAGCATGTGATTATGGTCAAGTATAGCTACGATTCTAACTTTGATTGGTACATATTTTTCTAGTTAGTCTGCTTACTTAACATGGGCTTTCGAATTAGATAGTGGGGTTGCAAATTGAATCCACTTCCAACTAAAGCCTCCAATACCAATGTGCACCGTGGCTTACACTGTTATCCTTATCAATATGCGGACTCTTACCTTAATAGTTAGATGGAATCAAATGTGTTATTGATCCGGAGGTGGGTTGATCCTCAAAAAGCAATAAAATGAAGACGACTTTCACATGTATGTGGTACTTGCTGAATTCATAAAATGTCTTGGAGTAACTGACTTCAGTCATCTCTCCCTCCGGGTTTAATTTAGCTGTGGCCTAGCGATATCTAGCGATCACATAGACCATTGAGACATTGCAACAGTGCCCGAATATTCTCAATTTACAAAAGAATATATTGTAATTATGATCTCATTCGTAAATTCGTACATTAGTAGAACTTTTGCAATTTCAAACTCGCTAATATCTATCATGAATGTATACGAATGAGGGTTGTTTGTAATAGTTTCAATTTTGTAAATATATTGAAAAATAAACGGGTTAAATAGACCAAAAAGACTGATTCTGAATGTGTAACAAGCTCAAAAATATTAATCCGATGTCAAACCTGGTATATTTATTGAATTCAATCACATATAGGTTATACTCCTTACTTTAAAATATTGAGAAATATCTCCGACGTCTTTACAACTGTATCGATAGATAAACAAATGATACAGACTTGGTGTCAGGAAAAGTTAATTCTACTCAGGTCTACGTCTCTCAAATAGCGTTTATCGTAGGGCCAGACACTGAGGCTCTGGAAACGACATTTATAATATCTGTTTAGTATTATATGTCCTTTAAATGGTGAAATTTCCTGTTTATTTGCTGCAATACCTGGTGTCCTCCCGATTTGTTAATCCACTTAAATCGCGGTTTGAATGGAATTAAAATAGCGGGGAGTAAATTTCTCAAAATGTAACCCCTTTTCAAAGAAGAATTGTGATTTTATCGTTTATTAATCGTTTCCGTGGTCAAATGTCTCATTCCGAGATCAAAATTACAAAACAACTAGGAGGGAGTTCCCACGATATCTTGACTTTAAACTGCCTTAATGGAATACCGAGGTATTTCTTATTGTAAAACAAAACATACAATTTGTGATTATGGATAGCATCTGTAGAAACAGCAAGAGTAAAAAAAAACAGCCCTTTCTGTGTCTCGACTGTGAAATCATTGGGCTGTCAGCAAATTTTTTCACTTTGATAGTCTGTTAAGGTGTCACTTATCACCAGCATCGTCGTAGTAAATTTCTTGATGGCACAAATTCATGGGATTTTCCAAATGGAAATTTTTTCTTTTACGCAAAAATCAGTTGTGGTTGGTTAATTAATAAGCCGGTATTATAATTCAGGTTAAGACTCAGTAGCCTAAGTTAAAATTACTTCCTCACCAAACACCCACGTCAAATCAGCTCCGAGCTGTCCACTTCGGCCTTTTGTGTGAAAGACTTTGATTTTCATGTTTTTTTTATGTTATTGAGGACTCAATAAAAGTTTGGCCAAAGTACTACATTTCTTGGGAAAAGATGCCCAAAGTGTAAGCCTGTGCTTCTGTAATTGTACGTCAGAGAGGCATTTTCTGTTGGCATTTTAACATTCATTTGTCCTCTGTTATATGAGCCTGGAACCATCTGCCGAGTTTTGTTCTGAACATACTTACATTTATTATCAAGCACCTTGCGATAGGCGATAGTGAACAACCCTTAAAGAAGAAAAGGTCCAATGAACGTTTCGAGTTGTTTAGCTTACGTACTAATCGGAAGTCTGTTCTATCTTATAACTCGTCTGTGTACAACAAACTGTCTCTTGGCCTTTATCATTTTAAACGTAACAGTGTCATTAGCTGGGATTTTACCATTACCAGGAGTTCTATTAAATATGTAATAGACCTTAATTAATTTGGGTTTTTTTAGTTTTAGGCAGACAATATTTACCTATCCTGATTATTGTCTGTTTAAAGATAGAAAAAAATGGTACAAATAAAATTTTAGAACATAAGGCGATCTTTAGTGGAAGGCTTATTTAAGAACAGATTCTACATAAAATATAAATCAAAATACGAGAGCTTTCCTATATAAAGAGAGTAAGTTGCTGAATGTGTTCCACTAATATGTGTTTTTCACACTCGAGTAACTTTTTAATTCATTGCGAAAAGTTCTAATTTATGCGTTGTGGAATATTGTCAAGAGGGCGTTGTCGCAAGAACGCCTCCATTTTCCAATGCGGAAATTTTCAAAGGATCAGTTATTACTGGAGTATCAAAGGAAAACAAATTTATGTGCGTAAATCATTCCGCAATCGCAAGGGATTCTCTTGTTTTTGTCAAGAAAAGAATTGAAAAAAGAAACCTTATTGAACGGTCGAATTACATTAATCTATTTTAAACTTTCATTATATAAATATACAACT
>CAADRB010000015.1:156361-167668 GCA_900708905.1 Hymenolepis diminuta | reverse complement strand
AATATTCAAATAGCCTTAAAACAATATTGGTTTAATGTAAGGGTATAAAAATAATTTTAATGTTTCCTCCACAACAGTGAACTGAATTTAACATTTCTTTTAGTAAGCTAGAAATCAGTTGCTTTTACAAAAATGTTCCCCGATGAGGCTTTAGAAGAGTTGAGAAAGCCGGATGCTATATTAGAAAATCCTGAAAAAATCGCTAAAGCCATTGAGGCGTAAGTTGAAATTATTAAATTATTTAATCTGTTATGTGCGAATTTGTGATCTAAATGCAAGTGTGTACTCTTGATTTGTCAGCCCTTTCCCCGGATTAAGAAAATGGTCATATTTTCAATCATTTTGCTTTCTTTAGTTTATCAACTTCGAGAGATGGTAATGATGAGAATTATTCCGATTCAGAAAACGCGGCTGCGGTTTTAACAGAAAGTTATCAAGGTGCGATTGAATTTCTCTTCGAAATCGGTACATGGCTAACGTACATTGATGAGAATCCCCAACAAGCCCGTGATATCATCGAGTCCGTTGTCATGGAAACCATATTGCAGAATTACGATCGCACAAAGACGCTTAAATTCTTTGATAGCGGCAACGCCTACGTAAGTTATCAAATAAAATGTTGTTTTGTTTTGTTCTCCAACGCAAAATAGCTTCTTTGATTGTAGGAAGCGGTAAAATGGCAAAGCTTACTGATTCAATCTGCGCGCTGGCGTCAAACGATCTATGAATTGGCCCAACAACCTAGAAATGAGGATTGCGTTTTCCTTTCTCTGGCGATGCCTCTAATTGCAGATAATTTCATTGACGAACTTGTTTCAGTGCCAATGGCTTGGGGCACTCTGGAGATCTATCTTAATTGTGTTAATTACACCCTCCGCCCTTTGCTGGATAACTTTCCACAAATTATGGACGATGATCTCTTCTTTCTGGATATGGTTTTTATGAAAGTTCAGTCTACTAGCTCATCCTCACCTCAACAGCAAAGTCAGCCCTCGACGCAGCATGGCTTTCAGGAAACTGCTCTTGGTCGCTACATTGTTGAAATGCAAGCTGATCCGGGGAAAAAGAAGATTTATGAACATTTAAAACACTTCTTGGTATGCCATTCTTAGTTTTTTTCTTAAATTATGGCTGTGCTAGGTTCAGTTTCTGCCACTATGATCTGTCTGTTCATTAGATATCGCTAGACTACATTTGACCCGAAGAAAGATGACTGAATTGCTGTTTCTCCAAGGCAATCAATTTCTCTTAAGCCAGTTCTAGTTCGTTTTATAAAAAAAGTAGCGGAGGTAAGTGCATATCTCAAACTTCAGAATGTTCTAAGGTTTACTGGTTCCACCTCTTCCGCAGTTGCAGATTTGCATCTAAACTCCTTTTGCTTACTTTCATACTAATTTGTGATAAATATAATTTGGATGTTTGCTGCAACTATGTGGTTTAGATACAATTGTAAATCAGACTTGTAGAATAGTAAGGGGAATGACAAGGTGGTTATTTTATTGAGCCTTTTATCAATAAAGAGATGGAAAAGAAGATTACGATGACTTAGAGTGCTGCAATCTGATGTGTTGTTTGGATAGAGAGCATAAATTCCTTACTTAATCCAGTCGGTAGTTTTATTTGAATCGATAATGAACGAGACATTCGCTGGTGACGCAGTGGTCGACGTGCTTGTCTGCGAAATCAGAGGTCGCGGGTTCACACTGTGAGGCTTGATGATGTGAGCCTCTACTCGAGATAGGCGTTAAAAACGCTTTCCTAAATGACTTGGAGATTATTATTATTAACGGTGCGTGACATGCCGTCATTACGTAAGCTGGCTAACCAAAGACTGGAAGCGACATCAAAATCACGATTGGCCAATTAGGGTGAGGTATAAGTTCAAAGCTAAATTTGAACTTGATAATGAGCTGTTTCATCTCATATTAATTACAATCGAAGTAAATAAATCAAAGTATTTAAGACGAGGTATGCCTCAGTCTTAATGATTTTTTTAATTATTTTGAAGTAACTATTTCCTAGCATTTCTTGTCGTGCCTAACTATATAAATGTTATATGATTTGGATTAAATTATTTGGTCATAACGGCAAACAGGAATATATTGGGTGCTAACTTATTCCTTCTCACATTATTGTTTTTTAATAATTTCTAACTTACTTTTATTGCCAATCACTGTGCGGAATCTTTTTGTAACAGACTTCCATCGGTTGTTGGTTCTTAAAGTGTTACCTAATGTGAATCCTGATCAGCATGAATAACTCCGAAGTAGAAATAAGTTTAATCACTATTTTCGCATTAATGGTTTTATTTCATACCGCAAATTAGGCTAAAGGACTTCATTCGGATTTGTGAATGCGGTTTAAAGACTACATCGCGAAAAAGAAGGCACTGTTTTTGCACTATCGACGGACTCATTGTTCCAAGGCGCTTCGTTTAATAAAGACTTCGGGTGATCAGTTCCCTATTGTTTCGGGTCTTGTCAAAAGCAAACATGATTGAAACGCTACATCGGATCCAGTGCTCCTCTCCAAAAGATATTTTGAAAAAGAAACAGCAGATATTCTTCCGAGTTGGGGAGAGAACCACATAGCCCAATCTGTCTATTCAAACTATTTTCCCTCCGTTATAGCTACGTATCACCCTATTAGAATAGTGCGGGCGGACTTAGAATAAATATGCTAAAAATTGTGATAACGTTTTAATACTAGTGCAGAGTTTCCTATTAAAGATGCTCTCTCTCCTCTCCCTTTATGAGACTGTAATGAACTGGATTTACTGATATACTCTATTTTATTCAACAGGATATGGGCTGTCATAGTGAGGCGACCTATCTGATGCTCCAGTCAGTGCTGCAATGTCTCATTCGCCGACGCAACGACACTGCGGCCCGTCATCTCTCATTGTTATTGGAATCCGAGGCACGCCGACGTGGATGTGATGTCAGTCGCTACAGTGTCTACTTCTGCTATGCCAAAAATTATCCCACCGAGGTTATGGCCATGCGTAATATTCTCGCTGAACAGACACTCAATAATCCTGAGTTGGAAACCGTAAGTACATGAGGCAATTGAAACAGAATTGCTGTAAGACAATTTCTTAAGTTTAAAATACTAAGCAAGTTCAGTAATCGCAATTGTTAGTTTAACATAGTCTGTTGTAAGTCTTCACAGTGTTTCACTAATTATATGCATTTTGTTAGAGTTGAGTTTCAAGATACCTATATATACTAAATAAAAGCCAGTTTTCATTGAACACTGTTATCTTTGTTAGAGTCGGTTAAAAGTGTCTCATTTTTTTCTAGAGACTTAAAGTATTGTTCATCACTGGAATACTTTGTGGTCGAATTTAATTATTAATTAAATATGCAAGTATGTTTGTTCGCAGTTCTACTTGGGCTGCTCGCTTATAAATGAACAACTTTTACCTCTTTCTTAATGAAGGTACTTTCCGTGTTCGAATATTTATCTAGAATTTCCTCCTATTTTTAAATAAACCTTACATTTGAACTTAGGTCATAACATCGCTACCTTCCACTTATTTAGAAATTTGCTGTACTGTATGCAAATCGGCTAATGCATGCTCAGCTTTCTGATTTGAGATTGAAGGGGGTTGCAGTTTGAAAATAGTTATTAAAGATGCAACATATTCGTCGGCATT
Organism: Hymenolepis diminuta; assembly: GCA_900708905.1. Classification (NCBI taxonomy): domain Eukaryota; kingdom Metazoa; phylum Platyhelminthes; class Cestoda; order Cyclophyllidea; family Hymenolepididae; genus Hymenolepis; species Hymenolepis diminuta. The sequence continues at coordinate 164,010 of CAADRB010000015.1, read as the reverse complement.
TTCTTTTCATTTTACACGTTCCATCAAGTTTCGCATAGTATTATTTTCATATTATTTTTCTGTGGGCTGTGAGCAGGTTACCAATATAGAAGACAGTTTCAATTTATAGATCTAGTGCCTCGAATCAAAATATCTAATTTAATGATAGTCTAACTTAGTACGATTTTCATCATATCATAATATAGGAAAGAAAACAGGATTAGATCAATTAAGATTATTGGGAAACTAGTAACCTCGAGAACGTAAAAGCAAAAGAGAGTTTGGTACCTTGGATAAAGTTTCCGATTGAAGGGGTGTTGTTTTCACCTTTTGAAGATAAGATAAACTCATAAGACGCGATGGGAAAATAAGGATAGTGTAATGGAGCAGATTAAGAAAATAATTATTATAATTGAAGACAAATTTAGTGGTATGGAATCCTTTGTGGGAAGCAAAGTTCTCTAAACTCATATCACTGCAGATCTAAGTTTCACTTTTGGTTCATAAGTGATTGTAGATTGTCCTTCTTTTGCAAGATCTTTGTCAATGTTTTATTATTATTTAGATATACACGGCGTATATGGGTGATGTTCCCCCGCCAGTCAGTCTCATTCGGCAGCCTCTTTTCATCGGTTAGTTCATTTTTTCGTGTGGGCAGTCAATGTTTTTATGCCAACTATTTTAATATGGATCCTACTGAAATATTTTTGGTAGCACACACTTATTACATCTATTGTCATTCTACTTTAGTGATGCTTGCTGATGCATTATTCGCTAATCCCGAGCGTTTGCTAAATGAACAGCTGGAGTGCTATGCTTATCTCTACGCCTATGCATCAGTCACCATTGAGGAAATAGATCTCTCTACAGAAGGACGTCTTGAACTTGATCGTTCGGATGTTGCTAAGGTTAGCAGTGACATTATGGAAGCCAGTCGTATCTGCAAACATGTAGGTATTCCTTCTATTTATATAGCCATGGTAATGAAATGACAATCTTTAGAATAATAAACTAATAATTTGTAGTGGAACACGACTACAGGTAGCGCAGTTAGTCTCCGGGCTTTCCGTGATCTCCCAACTCTCCTCCAATGTCTTCGACACCGATCAATTGCTTTTGGTGTCTTTCGGTTCCTCTGGGCCATTTTTAGGTCAAAGCGAGTGGAATTTGAACTCAATCTAGAGACTATGAAACCCTATTGTATTGTGGTGAACGAATTAGCCTCACTGAATCCCTACCTGCGCCCAGCTATTCTGTTCTTTGTTTCTGAACTTCTGGGCTCGCAGATGGAAGGAATGGAGGACCTTAGTCAGGTGAGTAATCTACTTGCTAATAATAATAGCATTTTAAATCAGACACATGCTGACTAATTGTGTTTGCTACCACGAGTGTAATATGTACATTCTATGAATGGTTTCTTTTTGCAGCTGGAATACAAGAAAATGCTGGTAGGTTTACTAGTGCACTTGACAACCTGTGGTTACGTCTTGCCAACAATAAAGAAGATGCATTTGCTCTTTGAACGAAATCACGTAGATGTATCAATTGTTCGGCATTTTGTTACTGAAGTGAGTATAATTTTCGATTATGGGGTTGTGGTTTTAATCTCCAATACTATTAATTTCTCCTGTTTCATTTTTCCAGCTTCTTAGCATTGCTTCGCCACCTTATCATCCTGAATTCATGAAAGCCATCCATCCGCTTGTATCCCATCCGGATATCACAGACGGTCTGCAGACCCAACTTCATACTGATCTCGTAAAGGACTTTATGGGTTAGTAATTCTCCCTGAACTCATTACTTGTCTAGATCTAAGCTTTTAAATAATTTTTTTTTCCCAATTTTAGCTCACTTTGAAGATGAACTTGGGTCTGATGAAATGAACTGAATGGAGACTAGTGCCTCTAGTATTTGTGTAAAAATGTGTACATTATTTGTTATATTTCGTAGTAAATTTCTAAGTTCCTTTAGCTAACTATGTTTTCCTCTGGTGCGTTTGGCTATTATTCAGACGTATTATTAGCATTCAAGACTTGTAAACGTTGGTTACTATTAAGAATATTAAGATAAATGCCCTATCAAGAACACGATTTATGCCAGGAGAGGATGGCTTTTAATGTTTCATTTACTGATGAAATGGAAGCGGATTGTATAGTTAGGAGCTCTTAGCCCTAAAACTGACCATTTCTGCATAGGCCGATTATAAGTCGCCTTATAGATAAGGTCTTCTTGGTTTGAGAGTTGGGGAACACTCTGTTTGCCTAATGCTCAGCCAAGGATATTGGTTCTCAGGTGTGACGGCTTCTATTTGTTTACGTTTTCGTATTCCGTCTGAATTCAAAAATATAGGAACATAGGGTGGTAGCACCACTACTACGGATTTACACCTATTAGTCGGGATAAGTTGCGATTTGATTTTTAACAGCGAAAAGCTAGCAGAATGATACAAGCGAACATGGAAGGAATCGCCAGGTGTTGATAGACATCTACTGGCTACAGCATCTCCCATCGAAATATAAGAGATCCATCTTGGAGATTCGGGACGAACTCTTTGGTCGGTCTTGATCGTTTTTTTCGTTGCTCTACATAGGGGGATCACAGGCTATTCGGGAAGTAAAGAGCTGCAAAATTCAGAACAAAAAAATTAGTAGCATCAAAGCTATTTAAAGAATGATGTCTTTCACAATTCCACAAATTAAACTTCCCTGGTCTGAGTTGTTTGTCTTTTCCGGTCTTTTCCGGCCATCATGCAAATTGGTGATTATGGCAGCTGTTCATTGGTGATTTAAATTATGGTTGAGCAGATGTCACACATGTCACAAAATCTTTTCACACGCTGTCCTCAAATCCTGGCCTCTAAATTCTGCTGCCGAGAGGATTGTCCTAACAGGGCGAGATATCTCCTCGTCTAAATAATCGATCGATCGGAGCAAAATTAGGCAAAATGTAAATTCAGCCTGTGTACTTGGGTCCGTAACGAGCCATTGTATCGATACGTAGAGTCGCACAGCACTAGATATCGAAGCCAGTGTTGATCAAGAGCTTAAATGGTATATCATTAATACTTAGAGTGACGTATTTTCTAGGATTAACATTTACTTGCATTAATGTACCATAGTTCTGCCTCGTCTTTATTAACGCTCCCTTATTGTTCGGATTCTCCCCCGCTGAACTACTCGTAGAAGATTCTCGCCAGAAGCCTTCTTTGTGACCATTTTCGTTGCACTTCTGGCAGCGACGTCTTCCATAAGGCAGTGTTGATGGTAACGACATTCTCTACAAAATCGGCATTTTGGAAGTGGCTGCTTCTGATATTCGTCGAGTAATTGTCGGATGGGGAGCGGGTCTCTTCGGTCGATAGGTGATCGGTATTTTCAGGATCTCTCGGATTGAACGCTCGCGGTTCATGGTCCAGCTCCAACTTCGGGTTCACGGCGAGACCTCTTGACATCGAATTTTTTGTTTTCGGAGTTACAGTTAGCAGAATCTTGGACGGACTGTCTGCAACGGACCATGAGTGATTAGACAGATGTCGGGGAACTTTAACTCTCAAGTCAAAGTTTCGATCATGCAACTCGGCCCTTTCACTTGTCAAGAAAATGTAGTTGATGGCTTCATCAGCATTTTGTGAAGAAGTTCCAGGCCTCATGGTACCGCAAGATATGCTGTGATCACTGTACGTAGGGTCACATCATCGAATTCCTCTATAGCATTGAAGAACCTAGTCGTCTACCTCGAAATCGCCTGTCTGCCATCACGTTTCCACTTGTACGAAGTGAAATGAAATCGAATTCTTGTGCTTTGTCAAAGAAATGAACTGCCGTCTGTGTCTCCCGCCGACATGTGAGTAACTCCGGTGACTTCGTCATGTAATAACGTTAAGTCTATTGGAGCCATATTGGTTGAATATTTGTAATAAGTCAAGCCACTCATGTCGCCAGATCAGTCCGGAGGTGGCAGGTAAGCCACTTCAACTTATTAATAAGTAAATTAGGTTTATATACAAAGCATTTCTTCGTTAGACATCAGTCATGTCTCGCCGTCGGTGTCTCAGCGAAATAATCGCTACTTATTTAGGTATCTATATGCAAATACGCAACTACACAGTGGGACCGCCTTTGGACACTCTAGTGGAGATCTTATCACCTGTCAATCATTTCTAATCGCCAGGTGACAGACATCGGCTGGCAATAGCAGCAATGATTATTTAGAATGATATAAGTTTGATCTGGGAGTCAAAAGGTCTTGATGGGAATAAGAAGACCAAGGATTTTGGTTTTGCGTTAGGAACGATTTTCTCCAAGTCCAAGCAACTATAATATCTTTCTCCTGATAAGATGGTTGAGAGGCAAGAGTGAGTTTTAAACCGAGGGTTCTGCTCCATTTTGGGCAGTCTGTTGATTTGGAGCGTCCATCGCGAAACTAAATTCGAGGAAGTGGTTTTCTTGGTAGTTTTTATATACAAGCGAGATAATTTGTGGGTGGCTCCACCACGTCTATCTTGATGTTTGTACCTGCGTGAAGATTAGGTCTGATCACAGAGTTCAAAGGCTCCAATGAATGGGAGAATCCTTATCGGCCTTGATGTAGGATAGTGGATTGGATGAATTAAGGTAAAAAATTTCTTTTGCTTCATACACTGTAGTGGTTGAAGTGGGGCGGATATTGAAATATTAGCTGCATTTGTGAGCACTAAAGCAAGTTTCTACTAGATGTCAAATGTAATATCTTTGGCTAGGAACACAATTTCATAGAGATGGTAAAAGATTTCAGGAAGAAAAGTCTGTCTTTTAGAAGGGTGAAGACAAGGTATCCGAAGTGTAGAGGAATCTAAGTAGTATCATGAGGATCAAGTCAGTAACACACTGAGTAATTTGCTCAAATGATCCTTTTACGACAGTCATCAAGATACACAAGGCGAAATAAGAAAAAAACGAGCTACTTAAATAGCTACAAATTTGTGTGCCAAGAATTGCGACTTTCTCCTAGTTTGCTCAAAAGTGCATGCAAATAGAACACTAATAGAATAAAAACTAATATTCATATTCATCGAGTAAAATTTATAATAATATTGTGTATAAAATCGTTATTAAAATAGAAAAACTTTAAAATCAAGCATTAAAAGTTATATGGTAGTATCTGACCTTCAGTACTTTAAGTTGACCACATCATAAAAGGTTTTTATTTGGAACATATACGAGAAAATGCAGTCGGTAATATCGACAAATGGGTAAACTATATTTTGTAGAACTTTTCGTCAAGAAGACAGGAATTTAAGAATTACTTAGATAAATCAGGAGTTTTAGATGCCCTGACTAATGGTATTTATAATATATAAAATTAAAAAATTTAGCATTAATACAACTATTTGAATTGCCCGAAAAACCTGTTAATCCCATGGGGTAAGCTAAATTAATTTCATGAAACATAAATAACGCATTTGTAAGGTAATGTAAACATTCTTAGGTGTTTATTTTGCATTTTATAAGAACTTACTAGACGGGAACTCAAAGTGAAGATAGTATAATATTTTTATATTAAACACAAATGAACAGTTAAAGAATTGACATCTAATCTAATTTCATCATTTTTTACTTAGTTTTATGAAGCAATTCTTTAACGTCAAAGAGACAGCTGACGAACTGGACCTTAAAAAAGAGAATGCCGAACTGAAAACCAAGGTGGAAAATTTGGAGAAGGTAATTGAAGATTTGAAGGAAAAGCTTAATTTATCGAAAGAAAATGCCATCGACTCTGCAGAAGGCGAAAATTTTGTTCAACATTCGAGTTAGTATTATCATAGCTTTTGCGTCCTCAATGAATTTGGCGATGCGCCGATCGATATTTTCTGTACCTGTATACACAATCGTTACTATTATAAAATGAGTAAAATATGAAATATATTTGATTAATTTGACAAATTCGTCATTTTTGGGGGTTTATTGATAATTTTAAATGCGATCTGATCTCATCTTCGTCCATCTTGTTTCGTCAGTGAACGTTTCCCCAGCACGATATGCTGTAGTTTTATCAGTTAATTATATGCATGTTTGTTCCAGGATATTTTAAAATGCAATCTCTGAAATTATAGGTTAGATGCTTACTGTCACGCCTGAGCTATCGATTCTCTAAATCTAAAATTATCGGAAGCGTATAGCGAAGACTGCATAAATAAGCACTTTGCTAAACCTTAGTAATCTTCTTAAATGTCCGACTAGCTTCAGAAACGTACAACTAGCCTCCGTCAGAGTCCCCTAGTATAAATTACGGCCAAAATGAGCTAGGCTGCGTCCAAAGTAGCGGGAACACAGAAGGTATAGAGTGCGAAGAGTTTATTACAACCAAGGCTAACTGCAAAAATGCTTAGTCATTATGTACGTATAATACTACATTGCATGAATATTGAACCCTAATTGGCAGAGAGGCCTTTGTGCACACGTCCGCGCTTGCTCGCTTCGCGAAATTAGGACGTTCGTACTTTTTGGAATGTTCTAGAGCGCAGCAGATTCCTTCGGTCAGTTTTGGAAGTGTTTTACGCTTCACGAGAACATGACTAAGCCTTCGGTTAACTGAACTGTTCACTAAACTCTAGATGACGCGGAGTGAATTACTTCAGGAATCAATGTGAAATGTGAAGCCTTTAAAAAGTTAGAGCATGATAGAAAATTTCTATGCACAATAAACAAAATGCGTATAACCTATGGAATGAAAACTTAATACGAAGCAAAACTGATTTAATGCTCTGAATTTTCGTCTCTGACTCTTCCTTTATTTTTCATTGAAATGTTTTGCTTCCTCCCAGTTTGAATGCTTTCCGTGATTAAAATTGCGAAATTTATGAATCTTACTTTGAATATCATATTTAGCTAAATATAAAATGCAATAACAAAGACCTAAGATACGATGCGAAATATAATTTCTGCAGTTTATAAAGGATATTTAAATATTTTCCTGTCCTGAAGCTGATTTAAATGAATATTTGCAAACAATTTGAAAATGTTTTTATTCTAAGATCTAACTTTAAAACTTTTAGAAAAAAGCTACGATGGAAAAATAGGAAGAATAAAGTGAAATTTCAACCCATTCCGTTGATAAATTTTATTTCGGATATTTTTCTGAATTCAGTAAGTTAGTATCCTTCGAAATTCCTACTTTATTTGAGTAAAAAAATGTTTTAATTCTAAGATATGAAGTTGTAGCCGGCCACCAGATTGTTGAGGGTCACCGGTTTGTAGTGGCAGAGTCACCAATTTGTGGTAGGAGTAGTTCACCAGTTTGTAGCGGTAGTTGGCTAACAGTAAATGAAAGGAAAAGAACGGCAATGATTGCTTTGACCAGGTTGTATTGAACAAAGTTCAGTACAGAGTCTCAATAGAGAAATAGGAGATTGGAGAAGGACGGAGCTATGGAAAGAGGCGTTAGACGAGGTAGGGTCCCTTGGTGTGTTTTTGTCGTGTGTCTGATGGAGGCTATTTATAATCCAGACTTTGGGTGAGGACACGCATAAGGATACGGTTGTACGCGTGGTTAATTGGTCGGAATGATTGTAGGAAAAGAAAGGGTCAGTGCAGACAAGACTGGTTAATAGAGGGGTTGATTAAATGGTATCTGCTACTATCGTCTGAGGTATGTTTACCTTTTCCGATCGATGAGAAATAGGTCAGCTGAGG